>VMBQ01002753.1:183211-205934 GCA_007657795.1 Dreissena rostriformis
AATAATAATAATGATAATAATAATAATAATAATAATAATAATAATAATAATAATAAGAATAATAATAACAATAATAATAATAATAATAATAATAATAGTAATAATAATAATAATAATAATAAATAAAATATGTCGTACAAACACGTTACTTTTGCTTATTGAAATGTATTAAGCTCTTAACATGTTTCGGCCATAGCCTTCATCAGTAGAATCACTATACATTAATACATAGGAAGTGACGTCTGCACATCAATCGGGGAACGCAACGAAGGACTACGGTCTCTTCGTGAACGGATGTGTGTCGGCCTCGCCATGTAGTCTCGATAGTAGCAATAAAAATAGCCCTCTCCACAGAGGCCACACCCTGGCGCTCAAGAAACCGAATGCTATGTTACATAATTAGGAGCTGTTGAAGGTTGTTTTCTCCCTCCTTGCTGCTGATACATTTGGGCTTTTGTTTTAGTTTTGTAGTGGCGTCCTTCCGGCTGTGATGAAACTGCCTTCCCATCTGCCTTTTCGCGCATTACAGAATGTCAGATCATAGGACTTCCAGTTATCAGGTAACAATTCTAAAGTACAAAACCCGGATTGAACGGACGTTGTTCGGCACCCAACGCACGTTTATGGACTTTGAAAATATGTGGCTGATTTGCACATCAATATGTGAATACATATTAAACGACAAGAACAGAACGGGACATGAACATTGTTTTAATTTGAAAATTTGAAGTTATTGGAGACTTGAGTACCAGTAGTAGCAAAATAGTCTAGTTCGTATTATGAAAAGCGTTTATTTCTATACCATTTTAAAACTTGTCATCATTTTTTTTCCGGTGATTGTTTAACACTTAACTTCACTTAACGCACATTATTCCTGGGTAGTTTAAGTCTCCAAAAACTTGGCCTTGGGTTAATATGTGTCGTTCACGTTAATTATTATGAAACATGCCATTGGTTCCGTGTCCTATTTTGCTATGAAATTCAACGACTGAAAACGACAGATTAATAAAACCGTTACACTTGGCGGGTTTCATCTTTTCACATAAACTGAAAAGATTTTCTAAACATCCATAACATAAATTTTGATCTTCGTGTATCTAACGCGTATGTGTCTCCATGTAAACTTTTGCAGTCTATTATTTTGAACATCAATATCTATCGATTTCAAACGTGAACATACGATTCCTTTGTCGGCAAGAGTAGTCAAGTGGAACGATTGACTGAATTTCTATTCTGGGGCACGGGAAAAACGTAAACGAGTCGAAATGTGTTGCTTGGGATTGAAATGCATTAATGTATTACCTTGGTAGATACAAATTATATATTTGGGGAAAACTCATGGCATGACAGCTACGAACGGATGTCAGAAGAACTAATGAAACGCGTGTCGTAAATTCATTTTGCAATTTTCTGGTTCGGCTCATTTTGGGTTTGTATCGTGATGTATACCGCAACCTTTCTTAAGCGAATACATGCCAAAACAAGNCCGCAACCTTTCTTAAGCGAAAACATGCCAAACAAGCTTTTAATAATGGCCAAGTTCGCTCATTGTTATGTTTTACCCCAAAAGTTCCCCGAAAGTCGCTTTTCCGCTTCTTTTCTCAGCATATTTTTTGTTGTCATAGTATTTTTTTATCCCAATTCAAAGTTGAAGAAAAATTACCGTTAGTTGGTTAAGACCAGGAATTTCGTCATATCTCGACAGGTNAATTACCGTTAGTTGGTTAAGACCAGGAATTTCGTCATGTCTCGACAGGTTTTAAGATGTTGTTTTTAAAATGTTATTCAATAGCCCATTTACACCACAAATTCACAAATTGTAACACATATTGTTGTTAAAGTATGGAAAAAAAAACAATTTATTAGATAAATACTGATCATTTCCAGAACGACAACTAAATCCTGCGGAGGTCCAACGCTTTAACGACAAGAGTGTGTTCGGTGACCGACGTTATGACGACGACCACGAGATACCTCCGTTCGTTACAGCTTTCCCTCAAACGAAGATCGAGATATTGACGCTACTGGTGTCGTCCTTTTACAACAACCTTCTGGGACGCAAGATAAACAAGATATCCGTTTACAATCTTGACCTTATTATGACTCGGCTATATAAATCTGCTATATATATATGTTAATCGCCTATATAAATCGTTACAAAATAATAAAACAAATATAACTTTATTTCCTCCAAATACTTGAAGAGCTGAACAAATAAACAGACACAAATAACAATAATTTACAAAAAACATAAGCATAATGTATATACATTGTACAAAATTTAACTCGTCGTCAGCGATAAATACAGTTAACATTGACATTATAAACATAGTAAACTTATATAAACATAAGTTGAAGTATTATTTATAGGCATTATTTCTCGGTTATAGGCGGCCCGTTAAGTCAATTATATGCAACAAAATAATAAAAAAAGTCATTAAATAGGTACACATAAAAATCATGAAAATAAGGCAATAGACATTTGATAGTTATTGTATTTTTTTCGTCTCGTTTCATCTTTATTAAATAATTATTGACATAATTTGTTTTTGTATTTTTAAAATAGTTTTATTTAAAAAAATACATTTTCTTCTGCAAATTCATTTTCCAATAAGCGTTGGCAAATTTGTATTGAGAAAAACATCCAGAAATATAACAACGACATTTTCTGTGCACTCATTCCGANCCATTGGAAGGATTAGATTTAACAAAAGCATTTCGAAAGCAGAAGGTATGTTGATCATTATTAGTTTAAACCTATTTTTTTTAGCTCGACTGCATCGAAAGCCTCAGGCTTATTAAAAACGCTCTCGAGTCCGTTTCCTGGGCCTAGAACCAGTACTTGGTGTCTTTGTTTATCATATTGACTACAACTCCGAGGACAGCGGGTTCGATCCCCGCCCCGGTTACATAACTTGTATTGGTCATGAAATCATGCCTACGGACATTCATTTCCCTACCTCTTATTCAAGTAGAGCAGTTGTCAGTTACTGACATAAGTGTGTGCACCTATTATTGGTAAAGCAGATGATCAGGAACATTGCTTTACTGACCGCCGTTATATGACTGAAATACTGTTGAAAACTTCAATTATACATAAATAAATAAAATTCGATACATCGATGCAGATACAAATAACGACATAATTAATGATCGAGTGAGCGAGTGCGTNCAACTGCTCAAGTTCACGTGGTGAATAATATGTTTTTTAAGGGACTATGGCACGGAGAAACGGGATCATCCCTACAGCTAAGTAAATTATATATTTTGTTTACATAAATGTACCGTATTAAACATATTTATTAAGTAATTGAGATATAACATAATACAAAATTAGAACTTTGATAGAACCAATAAGTACACAATAATAAAAAAAACACACTTATGTATCAGATTTATGACTTAGCATCCGTACGAATAAATGATAACTGCGATGACTTTGTCAGAACTGACTGGCATCAAACACACTGTCTTGATATCATCTAACAGCCAGCTGAACATAAAACACAACTACGCAACGTGGGTACTGCTTGATGTTATCCACGGCTACCTGTCTCCCGTCCGACAAGAAGTTCAGTCTACCGAGGAGTGCTCCTTTCATTACCTCCAGAATTTTAAATGAACGTAACATCCCATCGTTATTAAGAAAACGTATGCATAGAAGTGTTAAGTTCTTGAGCTTTATATGACCCCGAAGGTGGGCATATAGTGATCGCACTGTCCGTCTGTCCGTCTGTCTGTCTGAAATTCCGTCACACTTTGCGTTTAGGTTTCGAAAAAGGTGGAAAAACACTTGGCGTTTAGGTTAAGAACAATGTGGAAAGAGGGGGCATATGTCATCCTATGGTGACAAGCCTTGTTTAAATCATATGTTTGTTGTAATTTATTTTATACGCAAATGCCAACCAACATGTTCAGTTTAATCCCCAAAATGCAACAGTTAAAATTGAATGTTCTACTAAAAGAATATTATTTTGACCGCTGCATAATTAACGTCAGCAATCTAGGTAAAAATGATCTGAGTAACGTAGGCCGAAAATTAATATACATTGACCAACATTTAACGTGCTTNTCAGTAGAAAATATTCAAGACATTTATATTAGATAAAAACATTCCACGAAAACACGTATGCTATATATGTATATACGTACACTGTCAATATTGATAATAATTAAAATTAAAATGAACATCAGCATGGAAAGAATGAACTTAAAATTTCTGTATCAAGATTTTTTTTAAACATGTAAACTACTATTGTTGCTTTGTTTTCGTATTCTTTTTTTATTTAACTGATCATGTGGGGTCGGTTTCCCCGACCAGATATTATGTCAAATTAAAATTATATTATAGAAAGAAGAAAAACAAAAATCACTCATAATTTGGTTGGAATATACTCCTAGCGCACGTGATTCGTATGTAATTTATCCCCATCTGACTTAATATCTAAATTATGTTGAATTTCATATCATGCTATGCATAAACAACGATAATGTAAGGTTTTAATGCTTAAAACATTTTGAAATAGGTTTTGTGTCCACATGCTTAAGGAATAAAGATAGTCAAGTTTATTTGGTTGAGAATAAAAGGCCCCTTCGGACAGATCTTATTATGACAAAGAAAATACCCCCAATCTAGATAATTTATGTGCAATTGGGTTTATCTGCGAAAAAATACCCAACTGCTCAAGTTCACGTGGCGAATAATATGTTTTTTAAGGGACTATGGCATGGAGAAACGGGATCATCCCTACAGCTATGTAAATTATATATTTTGTTTTCATAAATGTACCGTATAAAAACATATTTAATAAGTAATTGAAATATAACATAATACAAAATTAGAACTTTGATAGAACCAATAAGTACACAATAATAAAAAAACACACTTAGGTATCAGATTTATGACTTAGCAGCCATACGAATAAATGATATCTGCGATGACTTTGTCAGAACTGACTGGCATCAAACACACTGTCTTGATATCATCTAACAGCCAGCTGAACATAAAACACAACTACGCAACGTGGGTACTGCTTGATGTTATCCACGGCTACCTGTCTCCCGTCCGACAAGAAGTTCAGTCTACCGAGGAGTGCTCCTTTCATTACCTCCAGAATGTTAAATGAACGTAACAACCCATCGTTATTAAGAAAACGTATGCATAGAAGTGTTAAGTTCTTGAGCTCTTTATGCCCCTGAAGGTGGGCATATAGTGATCGCACTGTCCGTCTGTCTGTCTGTCCGTCTGTCTGTCTGAAATTCCGTCACACTTTGCGTTTAGGTTTCGAAAAATGTGGATAAACACTTTGCGTTTAGGTTTAGAACAATGTGGAAAAAGGGGCATATGTCATCCTATGGTGACAAGCCTTGTTTAAATCATATGTTTGTTGTAATTTATTTTATACGCTAATGCCAACCATCATGTTCAGTTTAATCCCCAAAATGCAACAGTTATAATTGAATTTTCTACTAGAAGAATATTATTTTGACCGCTGCATAATTAACGTCAGCAATCTAGGTAAAAATGATCTTAGTAACGTAGGCCGAAAATTAATATACATTGACCAACATNTGCATAGAAGTGTTAAGTTCTTGAGCTTTTTATGACCCCGAAGGTGGGCATATAGTGATCGCACTGTCCGTCTGTCTGTCTGTCCATCCGTCTGTCTGAAATTTCGTCACACTTTGCGTTTTGGTTTCGAAAAATGTGGAAAAACACTTTGCGTTTAGGTTTAGAACAATGTGAAAAAAGGGGGCATATGTCATCCTATGGTGACAAGCCTTGTTTAAATCATATGTTTGTTGTCATTTATTTTATACGCTAATGCCAACCATCATGTTCAGTTTAATCCCCAAAATGCAACAGTTATAATTGAATGTTCTACTAAAAGAATATTATTTTTACCGATGCATAATTAACGTCAGCAATCTGGGTAAAAATGATCTTAGTAACGTAGGCCGAAAATTAATATACATTGACCAACATTTAACGTGCTTAACTACAGAGCGTAGTTAATCATCAGAAATATGTAACATTTTAATATGATCAAAAGTGTACCGAACCCTTTTTAATAGCAACAGTTAAGTCCCGAGTCATGGGAATTACAATAGTATAACATACTCAATATATTTGAATGCATTATATAGATAGACATTTCTTGAAGTTATTTTTAAATTAATTATAACAAATTTTAATTAATAATAAATTTACAATGCATAGGAAGTTTTAAATTCTTTAGCGGTAAGACCTAATAATAACACATTCCAACACTATATAATCGAAACGTATTTCGTGTTGATTAAACATCAAAACACACACGTTAATAATTGATATGTGTGTAGAAAGCATTATCANCAGGTGTACGATGGAGTCCTTCCGCTGACTGCAAACCAACACCGTGTCGCATGGCCCGACGCAGGCACCACTTGGTCGCCGTATGTTGTTATCAGTGACTGCTCTAGAAGTGCCATTCACGGTGTCGTACAAGTATACAGTGTCAGCGGAACTGTCAGTCAGTACCAGCGTGTTCTTTGAAGCGACATACGTGCACTTGCTCTCATCACGTTTGTATGTCTTCTTAGGAAACTCCACGTGATCAAAGTCAGACTCCACACCGGCCTGCGTTATCATTCTCACTAGGCGTGGATCATCGAATGTACTCACGACCATTTTGGTTGGGGTCATGCAGCATATGGAGTAGACATTGGTGGATGTATTTATCGTCTTGTTAATACGGATGACATTGTCAGGACTCACGGACAGGAGGCACACTTTCTTACCTTTCATCGTTACTGCCAGGTCACCCTGAGACAAACATACTACGTCAAGTGGGTTTGTGTTAAACTTGTACGGCGTTCCTTGTATCTGCAGACGGTCATCCATTATGAGACATTTACGATTCAGGTAATCCACAGCTACCAGTCGCCCGTCTGGTAGAAAGGCAAGTCCATAGAGGAAAGGTTCAAACTTATCATCTCCAGTCTTTTTGATATCCACGGACACGAGCAGCTCCAGGGTCACTGGCCGTGGCTGGGATGGTAAGCTTATGGGAGTGGTTTCCACTGAAATAAGATAACAACAATAATAATAATAATAATAATAATAATAATAATAACAATAATTAAAAATAACAATAATATTATTATACATTTGCATTGTTTTAACAATTACATAGTAAAATGTGTATGTTTTACGGAATGGTCACTTTTTTATTATTATGTCATTAAAATAGATTTAGAAATAAAACTGTAATATTTCAATGGTCTAAAATAATAATAATTTCAAGAAAAAAAATCATACAACTAGTTGCCATCGGGATTTGAACATGTTTGATTTGGGGGCAAACTATATATCGCTGGGCCATTCAGGGATTAGCACACGAGTGGGTATCATCATCGTCATCATCATCATCATCATCATCATCACCATCATCACCGTCGCCATCGCAACCGCCACCACCACAACCTCAACCACCATCACCATCATCATCATCATCATCATCATCAAATTGTCTAAATTCTTCTGCAGTTTGGGTCCCAATTAAATAATCTTATATCAACGATGTTACAATTACTTAGTTTTCATTTATCCTAGACCTGTCGACACGAGTTCCAGTCAAAACACGGACAGGGTCAAAAGGCTGTTAAAGAGGTTAGAAACTCAGACTGACTATTAGTCCCTGAGGACCCTAGGTACCAACCGTAAATCAGGTAATAAAGGAGTTTTCTACGCTATCACATCTCTTGTGTTTGGCCATACATGCGTTGCAGCACAGCTTAGGATGACCCTGACGGAAACACTCTATTATCTTAAATTCAGTGCAGCAGAGCTTAGATTGACCGAGACAAACACAATATTATCTTACCTTTCTCTTGACGTTTTTTCATGTTTTTCACGGACCGCACTATCTGCACTGATTCTCTGTCCTGAATGCTGACAATGTCATGCCTGCCCGGTTTGTACACTCGGTGTGGATTTTTGCAAGTATCGCAGATATACTCATCACAAACCTTGCAGAACAGTGTTGCAGTTTTCGATTCGTTAGATTTCAAACACGGTGCACAGGACTGTGAGGCAGTACATTCTCCGATAAAGTCTCCTGCATTGTCTTGGTTTGACTCATTAAGTCTTCCAGTCGCCATTGTGAGCTAATTTCCTTTAAACTTCTTCTTTCGATTTAACAAATCAACTTTCGATTTGAAAACCAATATTTCCATAAATATTTTGTTCGATAATAAATCAAACAAGTGCGAGTTTCCGCTTAAAAGTAACGTTATACTATCTTCTGCAAATGTTCGTGCACCGAAATTAAAAACTGTATCATATAAATCACGATTTTCATGTCAATTAGTGTACAAATGTTTAGCCGCAATGCCCATTATCGCCCTTTTAACATAAACTTACCCTGACTACATCGAGCGCGTTGTGTACATCCGACCGTAGTATTTAGAAACGCAGTGACGTCACCATCTTTATCTACTTTGACCTAGAGCGATATTAAATGTAGCGTGTTCGGCTTCGGACTCTCCAAAATATAGGGAATTATCAAATGGTAACAATAGTTTTTCGCGTTGCTACCTGGCCAAAGTGATTAGAATGAAAATGATTGGTGTGTAATNGCAGAACATTGTTGCAGTTTTTGATTCGTTTGATTTCATACACGGTGCACAAGACTGTGAGGCAGTACATTCTCTGATAAAGTCTCCTGCATTGTCTCGGTTTGAATCAAGTAGTCGTCCAGTCGCCATTTTGAGCTCATTTCTTTCAAACTTCTTCTTTCGATTTAAAAAGTCAACTTTCGATTAAAAACCAATCAAAAATCCAATAATAGTCTAGATAGATGAATAAAATAAAGTAAAAGTTTCTTTTTCTAAAAAAAATAATATACTATCATATGTCTTTGTTTAATAATCCAAATAAGAAACTATAAAATATAAGTAAAAATGTTCGTGTCAATTTGTGTACGAATGTTATCCGTTGTTTCACCACAATGCCCTTATCTCTTCTGACATCAACTTACCCCGGACTACCTCAAGCGCGTTGTGTACACCCGGCGGTAGTGATAGAAACGCAGTGACGTCACCATCTTTATCTAGTATGAGCTAGAGCGGTGTAGCGTGCGATTTTCAAGACCGTGAGAAAGTTAAGATATACCGGAAGTCTTGCATTTCTCACGCTACACCGCTCTAGCTCATACTAGATAAAGATGGTGACGTCACTGCGTTTCTATCACTACGGCCGTGAAAATCCTAAGATCGATGTCCAATACAATTAACACTTAATTAGTTCAAAATTTTAGTAGTTTCTTTTAAATTNGTACATTCTCCGATAAAGTCTCCTGCATTGTCTCGGTTTGAATCAATTAGTCGTCCAGTCGCCATTGTAAACTTATTGCTTTCAAACTTCTTCTTTCGATTTTAAAAATCAACTTTCGATGTTATATTTCCATTAATAGTTTAGTTAGATAATACATTAAACAACTGTTTTTCCGCTTAAAAGTACGTTCTTCTATCTTATCAAAATGTTCGGAAACCACAATTCAAAATTATTGAATATAAATCACGATTTACATGTCAGTTTGTGTACGAAATGTAATACGTACGTTATTCACAATGCCCGTCTCGTTAAACATTGACTCCTGACTACCGCGAGCTCGTTGTTTACACCCCAGTCTTTATGATAGAAACGCAGTGACGTCACCATCTATTTATAGAATGACGTATTACCTATTTAAGGTATTAAGCTGTTATGCGACATTATAATTTTGTGTTGTTCTTTCCTCGCATATGCCCATTGTTATGGTATTATGCATCTAAAATCAAACTTTAAAGAAGTACAAAACAAGAAAAGATTCCCTGACATTCCTAGCTGCTAATCTTCAATCCTTTCTTGCTACTATTTTGTCTTAACCATTTATTTACAAATTTCTCACTTATGAAAATCTAAATCGATCAAGCAAGACTTAATTGGTATGTATTTTTACATTAATGCATTATGCATTTATGCACGTTGAATAAAACGTTTGACGGCCTAGGGTTTCGAACCCGGTGCTCCCAGTGGTAAAAGTCAACGCTCTACCTTTTCACCAAGGAGGCTCTTAGTTCGATTTGTCGCGGATGTGATCGCTACCTTGTATTAATTTTAACCGAATTTACGCATATACTCGGAAAACGTTTAGAGAGACGCTCATTAACGAAAAGATGCGAAATTACACGAAGTTTAGTACAGGTCTAAGACCCGAACATGGTACGTATGACCGTTATGGTTGCATACAAATCGTGTTCGTTAACATAAGATACGTTGTCTGTCAGGGTGCCAAAAGGTTCAATGTTTGCGGATCATATGTTCATTTTCTACACTAGAGTTGTAAAATATATGAATAGGATAAATTCCAGAATGCTGGGATATGGTTATACGCAATCACCGACGTTTAATATTTTCTTTATAACATCCTTGTAAAGCCTTGGGTAGCTCTTTGTGCAATTGTTGTCTCAGGCAATTTAAATTGAAACCCGGTGAATTGCTATCTTTTCATGTTTAAAACTCAAACCATTCATGAAACATAGTCCCATTATTGAAGTGGAATCAAATTACAAGTTCGTAAATCATACTCACTTAGCTATTTTGAAGTTCCTTTTAAATCTGTTTAAATGATCTTCAAGCAGAACAACATATATATTGACTGTTTAATATTGATTTCTTTACAATCTGATTTTTCTTTGTATTGGAAAAATATAAGCAAAATTTAAGAGCTAAATAATGTCTGCAATGACTTCGACAGAGGCAATATAAATTAATTAATTATCAGATGTTCTTAAATTAAATTAAAAGAGCACCGAAATGATGTGCTAAGTGACTTCTCAGGCCCCACAACATGTTGTATATTTTGTGCTTGTCATAAGTAGTGCAAAAAGTGTTTTTATGATATGAACATGAAGATCAATAACATAGGGTCCGATGTGAGTTACACAACCAATGGATGCATTAAGAGCGTGTGTCAAGATGAAGGTGATCTCCTACCAAGTGTGTTTAAGTTTGTTCCTTGGCATTGGAATACAAATAGTTTAAAATACACTACACATTTATTTGAACGATATAGATAGACAGTTTATGAACTTATTGTTTAAATGTATTACAACAAAGTTTAAATAAGATTTTTTTCACAATGCTTAGCAAACAAAATAACGTTTTAAAAACTTCGTAATAACATTTAACATAACGTATAACTTTATTTACAACGTCCATACAACGTTAAAAGGTGGACTCCATATTACGTTGTAATAACGTTTTACAATAACGTTATAAAATACCGAAAATAAAACTTTTATACAACTAAACTATATCAGAGGAATACTTCAAAAGAAATTAATCTTTTAATTATTGTATTACAAGATAACAAAAAAAGTACAAAATTACCTTACAAAATCTAATGTAAACATAGAAGAATTTAAGTTCGATAATGTATTAATATAATAATTTCATGTGTTAGCAAGAGTTAAATAAAAGTGTTTTTAGGAACTAGAAAGAATTGCACTTCGACAGTCTCTTTAACTTATTTAAGACATGTATACTTCAGTAAATTTTAAGTAGGGTATCACAATTGCTGAATTTTCTTGCCATACTAAATATAAACTATCCTTTAATAGATGTATGCTATCACATTTTAATGAAACTATTACTTCCTGTAACCTTTTCTTTTCGAAGCATTGGTAAAAGGAAAATTTGAAATAATTCAATCCCAGTTTTTATCACAAAACTTCCAAAATTGCATCCATGGCAGTTTCAAAACTTCCAATATGTAACTAATGTCTAGAAAGCAGATATGCATATCTTTCCCCTTTTTAGTGCAAGCACTGATAATAATTTAAATGTTCAATACATCTGACAAAATATAGAACAATTATATAAACCGAGATTGGTTTAGAGTAAGAAGTTAAGACATCCATTTATCAGTTGATTACAAAAGCCCTGTCTATTATTAAAACAATTGTTCATTAGAAACAAATGGCAAGAAAATGAATATTGTGATATTACAGACAATACCAATACCCTGTTTATAACACAGAATACATTTATAATAATTTACATTTATATATAACACTTATTCAAACGTGTACTCCAGTATAAGTAATATTAATGTCAATTCGTTGTGTCGCTACTTAAATCACACACAAAGAGAACATGTTTCACATTGCAATTGCCATTCTACAAAGGTTAAAAAAAAAAACAGTCATATAATTTCGTTTTGATACTCAGCAAATTGTTCCCGATACAAATAACACATGTACAATGATGTACATGTACAAAGCATGAAATGTCAATGTTCAAGTTCACATTACTCTGCAAAAAAGTTAGTTAGCAGAGCTGAGTCTCGGGAGACTACTATGCTAATGTTAACACACGTTACACACACACACACACGTTCCTATTAAATATGTGTGTAGAAAGCATGGATAACATCTTACCAATCACCCAACTCTTTGCAGGTGATATCTTTAACAAATGAATTTTAATTTTGCTTATACAGTCGTTGGACACAGCCAGCCTCATGCCATCTTTATTCATACACAGGCGTACTGGCCACTGCATATCCACTGGAAAGGTACCTTGTATTTCACCTTCCACAATTAGGTATACGATAGAGTTCTTAGCCCAACTGAACACCAACACCGTGTCACCGGGTCCGACGCAGGCACCAAGTGGTTGCTGTATGTTCACATAAGTGACAGCTCTAGACGTGCCCTTCACGGTGTTGTACAGGAACACTGTGTGAGCGACCCAGTAAGTCAGTACCAACGTGTTCATTGAAGGCACATAAGTGCACTTGTTGGCATCATATACGTACGCCTTCTCAGGAAACAGCACGTGATCAAAGTCAGACTCCACACCGGCCTTCGTTATAATTCTCACTGGACGTGGATCATCGACTATACTTACGACCAGGTGTGTTGGGGTCATGCAGCATATGGAAAAGACATCGGTGGATGTGCTTATCGTTCTGGTCAGACGGATGATATTGTCAGAACTCACGGACAGGAGAAACACTTCCTTACCATACATCGTAACTGCCAGCTCACACTGAGAAAAACATTCTGTGGATGGGTGTCGAACTCGTACGGCGTTCATTGTATCTGCAGTCTGTCATTCATTATGAAATATTTACTATTGAAGCTATACACGGCTACCAGTCGCCCGTCTGGTAGGAAGTCAAGCCCAGTGAAGAGATGTTCGTTCTTTTCATCTCGAGTCTGTTTGATATCTGCGGACACGAGCAGCTCCAGGGTGATTTGTCTTGGTTGGGATGATAAGTAATGGGACTGGTTTCCACTGAAATATAATAAAAACAATAATAAAAAAAATATAATAATAATAATAATAATAATAATAATAATAATAATAATAATAATAATAGTGATAATGATGATTGATGATGATGATGATGATGATGATGATGCTGATTGTGATGAAGATGAAGATGATGAAGAAGAAGAACGACCACTTTGCTTGATTGATGTGGTATTAAATAAAATGTATGTTGTTAACATTGAATAATATCGTTATTGTGATATAAAATAAAGTATAACAACAATTTATTGAGTGTGCACTAGCATTGCCAAAATAGAGAAGGTATTTCTGCCAAACATTCTCTTACATAAACTATAATTAAATTTTAGAATACACAAGCAATGTCCCACTTAAAAAAGGATAACATAAATCTTCAACACCTCTATTCAAAATTCTGTTTCTATATGTTAAACTTGATTTAGCAAATATGACCGAATGCTTCAAAAGTGGTTTAAAACTCAATATCTGTCAATATGTCCAAAAAAAGTAAGGGTCGACAGGATAAGACTAGGGTCGGTCGGGTTAGTGGAAACAAACAACTTTCGATATGTCTAAGTATAAATGAATTAAAGTGAAATTTAGTGCAGACCTCCGGACAGTTCGGTTCAGAGAAGATTTGTAAAGCCTTTTGCAATCTTAAGTTTTAATAAACGTTGTTTCCGCCGTGATCCTATTAACGATTGGCCAGAAAACTTAAACAATAATAGAGAAAAGTTATTCTATTTAACCTTACAAAAATCAGGTGATCGCCGTAGTGAGTTTAATTTAAAACCAATGGGCATAGTTTTAACAATCGTTTTAGGTCGCTGAAAAACGCGCGGACGCATGAACGACGGACGACGAGGTTTAAAAGAAATTAGAAGCTCGCTTGTGGTCAGGTTAGCTAGAAACGTGTATATTCCATTAATATAAGTGATGGTGACCACAATTTAAGCTGCAACTAGAGGTTGAGCGAAATATAATAAATTGAACCCGATATGACGTCGATAAGCCCCATTCCTTAAATTACAACTATTAAAACAATTAAACTTTTCTTAATATGGGCGTAAAAGTACGAACATTTGGCTAAAATAAGAACAAGGTATTAATCACAACATTTGTATATCACGCACGGAGTCGGATCTTAAAGGTCCTAAGTCAAGGTTAAAGCTCAAATCATTTTTAAATGTCTCAGCAGAAGCGATAAGCATGGTACGACAGCGTGTCACGCGCACGAGCTAGGTCCCTAGCTTAAAAGTTAAAGTCACAGTTAAATATGATATGTCACGCATAGGAAACGGAGACTTTGTCTTCTGCGTAACTTTGCCTAGCATAGAGGAACTTTGAAACACATTGGCAGAAGAGACTGGCATTGTTAGACGAAACATAGGACAACATGGATTATCACATAACTTAGCAAACGTTACCAGCAGTTGTGAGATGGATTGACACACGCAAGAACCGTTGGTCATGGTTAATGTATTTTTTAGAAAAATCAATTGCAATTTTTGTCAAATGTTTACCTTAAAAAAAACGACCAATTAAATATCCTCGTTTGAATGATACTCTTATTAATCAATTAACGATATTACGCAGTGAAAGTGCCGTTATTTGTAGGTAGAGCGTTGGCTTTTACCATTAGATGTCCCGGCCATCAAACGTTTTATTGAACGTTTTTTTCTAGCTTTTAAAATTATTTTAGACTATTTCAAATATTTATAGAAGTGTAAATAAATATTTGATAACAAATTAGAAGGGACAATGTAAAGACCATGAAACCTCCATAGTGTGCGCTATTGTCTTTTCTAAATTTTGTGTAGAAACCTTTCATAGTAAATGTTCATCGATGTCAGCTGACAGGTGTGTTTCGGTAAAAAAAACTAAACAGTATGAGTACACTCGGCCAATGTTCCGCGTATATAATTCGTCTTATAATTATTTTTTTCGAATGTTAACATCTGTGTTAAAATGACCTAGGTTACGTTCAACATCACTGGAAATCATTATAGAAAAACGAAAAGAAACGATACAGACAATAGGTAGACAAGTATGTCCGGAAATAAGTTTATTTGTAAAGAAAATGAAATTCTGCTTGCAAATACATATTAAAAGGTAAGCGTTGCTAATTTCAATTAATGTAAATAGCGGAATGATTAATAGATTGGAGCGAACGTTAATTTAAATTTAGTAGAATCCCGTTGGTACATCTAGAGTGTAAAAATGCAGGTAATATATTATTTGTGTTGTTGTTATTTAATAACATTTTTATGAATTTTATTAAATTTATGAACTGTGTTAAAAATTACGTCCTTTTTATGAGAATTAGGTTATTTTTCCGACAGTTCACACACCTATGAAATGCACAAAATGCCATTCCATTCGTAAATGATTCGCTTTACTAGGGCTGGACGGAGATCTAAGTGGGTTTCCAAACAAATTAACTGAAAGAATGTGTATTTACTTCCTGATGCTTCAGATAACATTGTGCTAAAGCTTTATTGTGAAAGCAGGGTAGGACAGGCTTTGTTCAGTGTGGTATGCTAGTTCAGATTGAATTTTTCGGATATCGTGTCTAGATCTATATCGTGTGAAGCTTTGCAATAGACGCATCGAAATCTTCCTGTTTTGGTGTTTGTTAAATCAGAAACACAATACATAACTTCCCTGTATCAGTATTTGGTATAATATTTTTTCAGAAGAAATAAGTAACTTACCTTGCTAGCACAAACGTTAAAATGTATGGTTCCTTTAAAGTTCCCGAAACGTTGCGGAATAACGATACAATATAACCTCAAACGAACCTAAATATAACTTCTATTTTGAGTTTAAAATTAGATGTTATATTATTGATTGTTATTGTTTTGGGGCGCCAGGCTTAGTTGAGAACTAGCTGCCACTTTTCACAGAAGTTTCGCCTCCTAAATCTCTTGCTAGCGATTCCGCTCAACGTCCGTTAAGACGCCGAGTGACATTGCATCAAAGGCCCATTTTATATGTGTTTTATTTTTGTGCAGTTTATAACTTATTTCAATATTACATTTGTTAAGACGTGTATTATGTATTTCATTAATTAATTTTACTTTTTTATCTAATCGAAATCGAACATAAAACCTTACATATTGAAATGCTTTAAGAAAGTTTTGTTTTGTTTTTCAGGGGAAATAATAAGAAAACATGCATTTTACTTTAAGTTATTATAACGTTCTTATAACGTTCTGCGAACGTTAGGAATGCAACGTTGAAATTTGGTTTCCCGATAACGTTCCGACAAAAACGTTTTAAGAACGTTACAGGAACGTTACACTTTTAAAGTCCACCAATGTATCATATGATTGTACAAATATACTGTTCAATTGTGACTTTCATAACATATATTTCATATAACTAAAATAAGTTTTGAATACTGATAGTTTGATTTTTGTTACAATGTTCTGAAAACGTTCTGGGAACGTTCTGTGTGATCATAACCTAAATAGAACTTAAGCGTAACGTTATTTGAACGTTACGTGCTAGCTGGGTTATGGGTCTTTACTACATTGGTATCAGAGTAGCACATCACATGAACTATTGATTGAAATACTAAACATTACAGATGTGAATCCCTTGCAATTGTTCTGACTGATTGGAATACAAGATAAAACAAGATCACAGCTAGGGTTACTCGCCCATAGAGTCGAACTGGTTAAAAATACACTTCTATAATAAACAAATCTTTGTTCAATGCCGGGACTCAGCTGGTGCAGGCTGTTAGTATCATCTCTAATGAATATATTTGTCAAATTAATGTTTGGTGTTCAACTAATTTTCATTGAAAAAAAATGATTTTCTGTACCCACTGAATTCGTTCATGAGTCGAGCATATTCGCCCTTAAAACGAAAAGATATTTGTCCTAAACGCTGATTAAGTTATTCATTTCTTTAATTTATAACAATCACAATAATAGTTACAGTCCTGTTTTGAAATAATTAAACTATAAATGTATCAACACGTTGACTCAATTACGTTGGCATTGTCACTTAAAGTGTCCATTCGAACATAACAACAACTGTTCCTTTTGTAGCACTTGGGGTGACATCTTCGTTATCGGCCCTCTCCTCATAACCCTTTCGTTAATTTTCATGCAATACAATACTAAATACATGTAGTCAAATATATAACAAAAAATATGAAAACACAAATATAGAAACAATGAAAACAATTTGTCCGGTTTTAAAATACAATTTAGTGTCAGTCATTTCAACATATTTTTTTTTTAAACAGTATTGTGTTGTAACGTTATTTTTTAATAAGTGTATGAAAATGCATATAGAGACAATATTATATATATATTATACGTACAATGCCGATATTTTTAATGTTGAAAATGAAAATGAACGATTTTATGACTTTAATGTCCCGAACATTTGCGTAAGCTTTCCAGTCCAGTTATGAAATATTGATATCATTCTAATACGGCACGAATCATCACACGTACTAATGATCATCTTAGATAGATACATGCAGCATGTAGATTGAGAGCTTAGATAATGTTCTTCACTCCCTGGTCAGACGAATAGTCAGAACTCACGGGCATCAGACACATCACACTGTCTTGATTTCATCTAACAGCCTGTTGAACAGTTGTTACACAAACAACGCAACGTGGTTACTGCGTGAACGTGTGCGGTGATACAAGTCTCGGGTCCTACTAAACACTGCAAAAGACATGCAAAGACACGCGAAGACAGACAAAGACATGCAAAGACACGCACAGACAGACAAAGACATGCAAAGACAGACAAAGACATGCAAAGACACGAAAGTCAAGATCTGTTTGGAGAAATGTTGGAAGATTTTTTTTTCGGCGTAGCTGTCTAATCTAGCTTTTCACCTTACCTGACCTTTGTAAGTGTCCAATAAAATTCAAATATCATTTCCCCTTGGCTAGATACGAATGAATACACTTCATTTATTCCATTGGCTGATTTGAGCATAATCCCCATGAACATAGGAAACATGATCGCGTCTTTGTAGCATAGCATGTAACACTGTTTTACTGCGAATTCAGCATGAAATATTTTTATCTCTAATGAAGAGGCTTGATGGATAGAACAGTTTTACACTCAACTCTTGACATCAATACAGTTTTGTGTGCACCTTTATATTCAGATAGAGGATTGTCAGCGCCAGAGCGTTTGTACTTGGATATTTTCTCATATTGAGTAATTACTACCATATTGCTGTCTTTATACAATACTAGTATATTTGAGTTCATAAAAGTATCGTTACTCCCTATCCTGATATTCGTTTTGGCCAAACCATTTTTACTTGTTTTCGAAATTGAACATTACACATGTCAAAGTATAACGTTTTAAACAAACCGTCGCTCCAGCAGTGGAGTCGTGGCCTCACTTTAATGCATAGCATTCCAACCCGAAATGTATCAGGGTCAGTTCGCGGTCAGTAAAATGATCGTTATATAATCTAGACGCTATCGGGTTAACTAGGTGAACTGGAATCGTATTTATAACAGAAATTTAATATATTTAATGAAGATATTCGGCGACATAATTATGGTATGTCAATCATTGATTCTTAATGTGTTTTCAACACTTTCATGATGAATATTATTTTTGATTAATTAAACAAGCATTATTAAACCATTTTGACCAATTTATAAAGCATGAGCGCGATAATTCCCGATACTGTTAATAATAGAATCAAATAGCAATGCCCGACACACCACTAAAACAGGTTTTGTTTGAAGAACGCTCGTATTAATATTTACAATCGCGTTTGTCGAAATGGACGTATACGTATAGAAATCCTACTTTCGGTTTTAAAAGCGGTACCGTTTGAAAAATAATAAATTACTTGCTAACTAGGCTATAGATTTGATGACAATTTTGCACACTTTCAAATTGCATCTATATGTATTGATGAACATGTATTTCATTTCAAGGTGTGTGGCTTTAAACTAAAAACTCTTTTGTTTTCACAAAAGAAACAATTCTCCGGCACTTTCTTCTTCGGCGTATACACATTGTTATCTATGCCGTTGATACTGTAAGACGCCATTATTGTATCATGTGGCCCGGCTATCATCACGTGGTTGGTAATGACGGCATGAAGTTGATCCAGCTTTGCTGGTTCCAGTCAAATCTCTGCGCGGAGGTTGAGCGAATACATGCACAACACGTTTCATGGCTAAGCAATGCCTGTTTTTATCTTTATCCAGGAGATCCGCGAAAGTCGCCTTTTTTCGTAACCCGTACACAGAGAATCTTTGGTTGTAGTGGACAAGTTTTGTGTATTCGCATCCGAAGACTAAGTTATAGGACAACACACACAAATACGTGGCGTGTTCTGAGAAAACTGGACAAAATGCTTGTGCGTAAAGTGTCNTTTGAGGTATGTTACTCAAAGGTCAAGGTCACATGTAGACTACTGCATAGTTAAAATTAGTTTGGATATGAAACACTCTTATTGTATGGCATACAACTGCTATTCTCATCCCACATTGGTGGAACAAGGCAAGACGAGAAGTGCCTTATGCCAACCCTTGCATTCAAGGTAACACGAGAAAATGACACCTGACAGCCCTCTGACACGACTGCAAGACACAAGGATATCAAATTTGACAGTCATAATGAGTAAGTTTCTCTCGTTTATCTTTAGTCTTTACAGAACCGTCTCAAGGCGCACCTTGTATTTCCTTGTTCATACCGTATGCCAAATTTTTTTATAACTATTTGACAGTATAAGGGCGATTGCCACACATGTGCTGAGCAGAAGCATTCCACCGTTCATGTGAAATTTGGAAGTGTTACGCAAACAGTGAAGTAATCCAGAAATTATATTTCTACCCTTCGAGTAACACTACTTCCCCCGTGACGGTATTGATTCCATATACACCGTAACCTGGTTTGTGCGTTTTTTGTTTGTTTTAAGGGTGTTCATAACAAATAAAGCTAGCATTTTGGCCACATATTAAAATGATATTTTAAAGCGAAACTGACAAAATATATATTGGTTTATTGACACACAACCATACATGGCAATGACAGCTCATACAAAGCCAACAGCTTGTTTAAAACTAGTACTTGCACTGCTTTCAGACACAACTATATCTATTAATTTACATTGTGTCAACCAATGCACAAGTTAGCCAGCTTGTAAGGAAGTATCATTTAGTTCATTTTTGTTTCATTTCAGTGTTAAACGAGGCGTTCAATGTACATGGTTATTGCAGCAAAAAGCTCTGTTCCTTCTTCTCTGTTTCTAGGTAGGTATTGAAGATTCAAATCTCCGACAGCTGTTCTTGCAATTGTCAGGAACTCTTGCGATTCACCAAGTTCTGGAGGGCGTTGAGAATGGGAAGCGGACAACTACAACAAGCGAGGCCTGGTATTGTAATGCGCATGGGGGGGGGGGTAGAGGGTTAGGGTTAGGGTTNTTCCACATCATTTAATTTCCTTTTGTTAATCAGTGGTATTTTACAATCTCTTGCACCATATACTTCTGGCTGAAAGAACAACACCTCAGGTTTTCCTGCAGAACATGAAATTCGTTTATTTCGACGAAGGTCTAACAAGTGGCTTTCCAAAGGGGGACATTGGTACTGTACCGTTTTCGACCTTTGAACCCAAAATGTGACCTTGACACTGTATAGACTGTTGCATTAATGAATACAGAAAAATCGCACATCCATTTCTCACCCAGTTATTTCCATTTTTGTGTCAGAAAATAAATATGTAAAGACAGCTACATGTATTTTCGTCAACAAAGATGCATTTACATTAAAAATAAAACAATAAAAGGAAACTTACCACTTGCTATAGTATTCACGTACACTCCAGTTCTTGGTATGTAGGATAAAGACAATGTTCACCGATTGAAGAGTATTTATTTTTATATAACTGGCATCTTTCGCGAATTTATATTCATAATTTCACGAAGTTATCTGATTTCCAGAAAAGTTATTTGTTTTCGCGAATCTTCCATTATTTTCATGAAAATTTTATCTGTATGTGTTGGCAGTTTAGAGCACTAACATGAATACATTCGTGTTAACATAATATATTTATTTCCGTGAAATGTATCTGTTTTCGCGAAAAGAATTTCTTTTTCGCGAAATCCTCCATTATTTTCATGTTATTTTAAGTTGTTAAGTGGTGGCACAAATATGCTTCCATAGGTAAATGCATCCCACACTATTTGAAAAGTTTGATCTTTTTTTTTTTCGAAACATGATACACAATTTAAGTGGTAACATACGTTTGATGTTCATACAATCGTTAAACAATATAATTTGACGTGTGTAGATAACTAGAAGAAATATTTTGTTCCGACCGAATGAACAGTTGTCAGCAAACGTTTACAATATGCCGCACCGTCACAGATATTCTGTGGAAAGAATTGTACATTTTAACCTCTGAGTGTTGATGACAAATGATAAACGTCCCTTCACTTGACAAATGCTTAATAATACACAGGGATTAAATACAAAGGATTATTGGGTGGGAGAAGCTTCACATCCCGGACTTCAAATAGGCCGTAAATGGATTCTAAAATGATTTTTAAAAATGACGTCTGTTTCATTGAAAAATACTTCAACTGAAACACATACATATTATTTTTCTGTTCGAAAGCGCTTTGTGCGAATTGAAAATATACCGTACTGTACTCTACGCTCGGTACGAATGTATACTTTAGTTAACTTACTCGATTGATAGAAACCTTACGATAAATTCTTACCAAATCTTTATTACACATTTTAATTAATATTAATTTTAATTTTGACAGATATCAATACGTGTTATTGCATTTCGTCGTTTAAGCATTTGTATATGGAGGCTTTCATCACAAGAAATCCTTCCTTTTGTATGTTCATTCCTACGGAATTACGTTAGGGCCATCGTGGATACACATTAAAATCCAGAGGGCGACAATGCGAGAGTGCCAGAATACGATGACGAGAGTGCGAAAATACGATGACGAGAGTGCGATAATACGATAACGACAATGCGATAGTGCGAGAATACGATGACGACAGTGCGACAACGCGATAGTACGATGGCGACAATGCTATAGTACGATGGCGACAATACGATAGTCATATCGTACTGTCGCCATCGTATTGTCGCACTCTCGTCATCGTATTGTCGCACTGTCGTCATCGTATTCTCGCAATCTCGTCATTGTCTTCTCGCTCTCTCGCATTGTCGCACTGTCATCATCGTATTGTCGCACTGTCGTCATCGTATTCTCGCACTCTCGTCTTCGTATTCTCGCACTCTCGTCATCTTATTCTCACACTCTCGCACTGTCGTTATCGTTTTCTCGCACTCTCGTCATCGTATTCTCGCACTCTCGTCATCGTATTCTCGCACTCTCGTCATCGTATTCTCGCAATCTCG
>VMBQ01002753.1:209101-220364 GCA_007657795.1 Dreissena rostriformis
CATTGACCGATCCATTGACCACTCCATGGACCACTCCATGGACCACTCCATGGACCACTCCATGGACCACTCCATGGACCACTCCATGGACCACTCCATTGACCACTCCATCGACCATTCCATTGACCACTCCATTGACCACTCCATTGACCACTCCATTGACCACTCCATTGACCACTCCATTGACCACTTCATTGACCACTCCATTGACCACTCCATTGACCACTCCATTGACCACTCCATTGACCACTCCATTGACCACTCCATTGACCACTCCATTGAGCACTCCATTGATCACTCCATTGATCACTCCATTGACCACTCCATTGACCACTCCAAGGGGTTGATCCCTGCTCTAATCAAGTAACTAGATTTTGTTTGATATGCATTCTTCGTCGCATTATAATACGACGGTCACGGTCACAATACTTACTCTCCTGATAGTTTTTCTGGAGTTTGATTATAACTATAGTTGTTTCATACTAGATTTCTTTTGTGCATGTGTTTCACACGTTTGATGATGCAGTTTAACCTGATTATTATTATATTTTATTATTTGATTCACAGTCTGCAAATGGTTTCAGTTGTACATGGAGGCTTCCAGATGCCGCCCCTGACTCGCCGGAAGAGCTTGGACGGTTCTACGAACTCCATTACACTGCCTCCATTGGAGCGTAGCCGTACTGATATAGGTGAGAACTGACAACTCAGTCCTCCACTAAATATGTATGAAACTAATAATTTAAACGCGCTCTGAGAAAAGGGGGTTTAATGCATGTGCGTAAAGTGTCATCCCAGATTAGCCTGTGCAGTCTGCGCAGGCTAATCAAGGACGACACTTTCCACTTGTATTGTATTTTTCGTTTAAAGAAAGACTCTTTTTGACGAAAATCCAGTTGAGTCGGAAAGTGTCGTCCCTGATAAGCCTATGCGACTGCACATGCTAATCTGGGACGACGCTTTTCGCACATGCATTAAACCCACTTTTCACAGAGCAAAGCTAAATTTACATCACGGCTTTATCCGCACCAAATACAAAAAATACATATAATAGTGTGTATGAATACGTGAGGAAGTCGCATTTCTCTAGCTTAATCTAAAAAAAAATACGTGAATCTCTGCCAAAAACATCCATGTTAATACATTACTTAACTAAGCCGTTTTGATTAAAGACGAATACCTTCATTGTTTTACTGCTAAGTGATAAACTACTTAAATATTTATAGGGAAAATAATTCCCTGTATCTTTCTCACTAGCCTGATAAAGAATTTATTTTTTTAATTAAAATTAGTTTGAAATATATTGTTGATACATGTCATGTCACTGTTCATCATAGTTAATCATTGACACGAAGTAAAAGTAGATATCAGTAAATGTAAATAATACATTTAAAAGTCACAAATACTTATCAACAGAAAACATGTCATTTTAAAATATTGAAATCATAACATGCTTTACATGTTTATAAGATATATCATTGTTGTGGGATCTCCTCAGCCATCTTAGGGTCAAAGTGACAATCAGACAATTTATCCGGAGGATATTTATTAAACCCACCAGACATTGGCGCTGGACAGCTTAGTACACACGTATTTTTTTACAATCCAGAGTTATTTAAATCCGAGTATGTGCTCAGCGTTCTATTATCCGGCATTGTGATTTCCCGGATACCTTTCTAAATCAACAACGTTGACATTTCGAAAAACAAAGAAAAGACGAGAAGTTATACATATGAATAGTCCATTTCAGAACACAATTCAAGCGTACATCATCGACAGTTTGCTATGTACGGAGCATACATCTATGCATGCATTTGTCGTATTCCGAGAAAACTGGGCAAAATGCATGTGCGTTAAGTGTCATCCCAGATTAGCCTGTGCAGTCCGCACAAGCTTATCAGGGACGACACTTTTCGCCTAAACTTGAATTTCACCAAGAAGAGACATCATTTAAACGAAAAATTTCATAAAAGTGGAAATTGTCGTCCCTGATTAGCCTATGCGGACTACACAGGCTAATCTGGGATGAAAATTTACGCACAAGCATTATGCCCTGTTTTCTCAGAACGCAACACATACGAATAGTCCATTTCAGAACACAATTGAAGCGTACAGCATCGACAGTTTTGCTATGTAAGGACCACAAATATAAATGTCATAAATCATACATGGTTTCTGGTCGGGTCATGATGACGCAAACCAAGACGGTCATAGGCGTAATGCGTATAGGTAGGGCCAGTCGCAGCCCCAACATAGTACATTACAATCCACGGCAAATGTTCATTGAAACAAGTTTAACAACTTTATTCAGTCTCTGATTCAATGCCACCGGTCCATAACAAAATGTATATATATATAGACTTGAATATAAGCATAGATGAACATACATTTATAATTGTTATCTGACAGAGTGAGAACAATTAAAAAGCAGTTTTATATAACTAAATAATGGTTCAAATGCAAACAAAGTGGCGTACAAAGTTCACATACGACGATAAGTGTACTATTTATTAATCATAAGTATTACTTATCTACATAATAGTAACACTATATTCTCACTATATTATTTATCAGCTTACATACAGCTTGAATTTCATAATTTCTTCCAGAGTTTAGTAAATTGTAAAATCTATTAACTGTAAAATGAGTGGGTTGTATATTAGGCAAATAGAATGAGCGTATATCTGAGTACTTTTTACAATCAAATAAAACATGATTCTCATCCTCAACAACAACGATATTGTGGTTAAAACAGTAAGTACATAACCGCGTAGCTCTTGGTATACCAAAGTGTCTTCGTGTTTCAATTGCAAATGTGTGACAAGAACATCGAAATTTGGCGTAGCTATTTCGAAGAGAAAAAGGCAAGTCCATTAAATCATAAGTACATAAATGCAATCGAGCTAAAATAAATAAGTTTAAACTAAACTAAAATCCACGGCAAATTCTCATCCAACACGGCGCTGGAATGTTTATTTCTTAGCCACAATAAGCACGAGAAAATAGTAAGGACATTAAATGTCTTCAACGTTACTTGCATAAAAAGAATAATCAGACGTATTACATAAGAAGAAAATGTATTTGCTTAAGGGGTTAAGTTAGAAAATGTTCACATCATGTTAACTCCAGAAAATATTTATTTTCTCACTTTACTGAGAAAAATTTGTCACGGTATCGCCACGTAAGGAAACACATATGCTCTGTATACATAGCATCACCTTCATTGTCGAAATAGAGAATAACAAGAAATAAGTGCCCCGTCGTTCTGTAATATTATTTGTGCTTATCCTATAACAAAACGACGTGGCAGTAACCAGTGTTTCTATGTAACATACCTCTACGCCCCCATTTATTAAGAAATAATAAACTATAATCGCTACGGCTCTTCATTTAAGCGGGAAATATGTTGCATGACATAATATAAGTAGATGGTACCATCACTTCGTGTCTGGAAGACCGTTGACGATTGACGTGTTAATTATGACGTCACGAGCACTTGCACTAAATGTTATACCACAAATTCCAACCCGTTCATATCACTCACTTTTCGCCACCAACACCAGGCAGCCTAGTGACTGCAAACAGGCGCCCCAAGTCGCCGACCCCGAACCACACGATCATCAACAAACGAGATCCGAACCTGATGCGGACTCCCGACTTCCGGGCACTGCTGACCACTTCCGCCCCAATCCCCAACCTTATGGACCCGCCGCCCCGGACCGCCGATCGTAAGACCCCGCCCCAGAAACCCCTGAGGTTATGGAGGGACGAGGTTATCAAGTGAGTCAATAAATACTTTAATTAATGTACACGTTTAAACAAATTGTATGTCTCAATGAGTTATATTGATTACAGTTGATTTCTGAATGCGTCTTTGTGTAGTTGCATTTGACAATTATTGTTAGTTACATGTATGAATTATTGCAGTTGACTTTTACTGTAAATTACATGCATGCATTATTGCAGCTGAAAATTACTGTAAGTTACAGGTATGTATTGTGGCAGTTGACAATTATTCTAAGTTACATGTATGCATTATTGCAGTTGATAACTAATGTTAGTTCAATGTATGTTTTATTGCAGTTGTCTTTTAAATCTATGTTACATGTATTTAGGCATCCGTGAAAAATTATTAAATTGTCGACAAATCAAAATTGAATGTGCAATCTTTTTACTTTCGTTTATGTGGCGTATTAATTTAGTGAGCATAGTCTGTCAAGTTCATTATTACGACGACGATGTCTTAACATTAAATAAGTTAAAATACGCTGCATGAAACAAATTTATTGATCCGAAACAATATCTATATATGCAAAACGATATGAGACGTGCTCTGAGAAAAGGGGGATTAATTTATGTGCGTACAGTGTCGTCCCAGATTAGCCTGTGCAGTCCGCACAGACTAATTAGGGACGACCCTTTCCGCCTAAACCAGATTTTCGTCAAGAAAAGTCGTCTTTTTAACGAATAATATTATAAAAGCGGAAAGTGTCGTCCCTGATTAGCCTGTGCGGACTGCACAGGCTAATCTGGGACGACACTTTACGCACATGCATTATGCCGTCTGAACTGGATTTTCGATAAGAAGAGACATCATTTAAACGAACAATTCCATAAAAGCGGAAATTGTCGTCCCTGATTAGCCTGTGCGGACTGCTCAGTTTTTTTTTCTTTTAGAACACGACACAATTTACTCAGGTCAATGGTGTTCACGAGACCTTTATACGGTCCTCATCATTCCATTGGACATGATAAACATTGATTATGTCTTTGCAATTCTGTTGTCACCAATATGTTTTGCTAAACTAAACATATTTTCTGAAAACCTTCAATTTTAAATATGTCATTAAGTTCGCAATCAGTCACGAGACAATTGATAATTTCCACTACAAAATATGATAATGTATCTTAAAATAGCGGTTGCAAATAAAATACTTGATAGTAAAGACTATATATAAACTTCGAGTACTCTCCAGGAAGTTAAGATAATGGGCTTATTTCATATTGAAGACTTATTTAAGTGTTGTTGTTATCTTAATATGACTCGATATCACCACTTGAATATTGTTAAATTATCTACTGATAAACCATAAAAATTCAGTCATTCGAGGTTGTCCCGTAAAGTATCTATTTAAACATAGTAAACAACAATTAAGACCTTTTCATATTTTTAAGAACATTGGTGCGTTTTTTTTTTTTCTTTTTTATACTCAGTTGATTAAATATGCAATATTTGTTAAAGGATTATTAACTGATCAAATGAATATATAAAACTGACTTTTAAAAGAATGCACAAGCACAATTTTCAATATAACTTGTTTTATAGGTACGCGCTATACATTTTGTGTTATTAATTAAACAGGACATAGCACAGCAAAGATTGAAGCATTTACACGGAAGCAAAATAGCATCGCCCGAAACAATTTCTCCCTGTTCATTTAAGACTTACAAGTGTAATTGTCCCTTAACTTTACTGATGTCTCCTTACTGATTTAAAGTAAGTGAAACAATAGCTACACCTGAAGAAGAGAAATCTTAATTTAGCTCTATGCCCTCAATTGTTAGAAATACAAATACTACGCACATCGTAAAACAGACCATTACCACAAAGAATAAATAACGGAACGTGTGAAGTCGTTCTTGGAACGGTCAATTCAAACCTGCTTTCACCAGTTTTTTTTTCGCCCCAGAACCTCACACTTGGTAATTGTGTCGTGTTCTGAGAAAACTGGGCAAAATGCTTGTGCGTAAAGTGTCATCCCAGATTAGCCTGTGCAGTCCGCACAGGCTAATCCGGGACGACACTTTCCGCCTAAACTGGATTTTCGCTAAGAAGAGACATCATTTATACGAAAAATTCCATAAAAGCGGAAATTGTCGTCCCTAATTAGCCTGTGCGGACTGCACAGTCTAATCTGGGATGACAATTTACGCACAAGCATTTTGCCCAGTTTCTCAGAACACTCAACAATTATGCAAATACAAAACATTATGTGCAAATCATGAACTAACCATAACGCATCACAATTCAAATCAAATATAAAAACACGAAAGCGCATTTCAATTTTGATCTTTAAACTGCTCAATTGTTTGATGCAAACTATCTGGTGCATAAGAACTTTCTGAAGCCAGGAAATACAAACGTAAACTTCAACAAGTTATTTTTCTATCCCACATAAGCTGTCTAATGCTGCTGCATCATTAATTAAATTTACGTCGTAATTTATTTGTAAATATGTTATCATAACATGGTTTATAAATTGCACCGCTAAAATATAATTGGTGTCTGCTAAATATACAACCCTTGAACAATTACGTAATATATCGGTACTATTTATTATTTATGTTTGCTGTTATAAATGGATATTTTTTTTACACAAAACAAACTGTATTGCGCAAACTCTTCTGCAATACATTAAACTAACCAGAAATGTTCACATAAAATGCATACTAAGAAGAAAAAGCAAAATAAAAAATATACCCGAACTTCACCAGAGTAAACGTCTTTAGCACAGGCATACTGCTGTTTTGATTGCGCTGTGCGAGTGTAATGTTGTCGAAACAAGATTTACCTTATATTTTTGTTAATTCGTGTGTTTTGTTTACCAAAAGTACACAGTTAGCATAATCTTTTTGTTCTGTAATGGTTAGACGACACAGAAAAAAAGATATCTGGCAAACCCCGTGATGGTGATATTACTATCTCTTTTTATCAAAACTTCGCTTCAAGCATCTGTTTACACAATGACAGAAATTACGAACTTAAGATAATTGTGTTACGTATTTCTGATACCTTGCAAATGACAATTACATCGTGCAAAAAGTTGGTTATTTTCAAAATCATTATCCCCAAAACTTAAATGTATCGGGCATATTATAGTAAGGCTCCGTGATTTTCAAAATTGCGTTCTTATGTTACCGCTTGTTTCCCTGTGGAATCCCAAGTCACATCATATTGGCTCGGAAATGGTTTCCGTAATATTGGCTGGTCCCAACTCACGTGATTTTGGCTTTGAAAGTATTCCCAAGTCCAGTGATATTGACTAAATAAAGTTGATCTGTGAAGGTACCATGTAAACGTATTTTGTTCCACTATGATGCACTTATTTAAACATAGGTTGCACACTTGAACATTTATGTATGAAAACTAATGGTAATTCTGAATATCATTGCCAAGGTGACGAATGTAAATTTGAGTAATCTTACCTATTTCGGGCCCGAGTGCTTTCGTTTACAAATGATGTAATACATGTAATTCATACTTGTAAGCAGTTTATGATAGTTGTATATGAAAGAAGATCAAGTGTATGCATCATCTAAAATGCTAAACTTCCCCATGGTTATGGCATATTCGTTTGTGACAAACGCGCGTGTCCTTGCATGTGAAGAAGACCCCTTAAAGTTTACGGTGAATCTATGTTTGTCCTTGTTTCGATTAAGGGTACATAATAGATAACTCATATGTGTAATGCTCGTTTTTTCCTTCCGATTTTTATAATTCTTTTAAAAATGATTTAGATATTGGTATTTTTTCTGGCTTTCCAAGGGGGGGGGGGGGAGGATAATAACTCGTGTGTACTTATATTATCTTAATTACATTTGTTACACCTTATTTACTTTCATAAATGCATGTATAATGCAATTATGTACAAATAGAGGGCAAACACGTCTTGCTTGACCACTATTTATTAAATTAAAAATTGTAATTTTAATTATTCTAATTAGTTTGTGTTTGCCAATTGAATTGTTACTTACTCAATACATTTTCATATCAGGTCTGTTAATTCAGTTTTCAATCGCGTGTTTTTTTTTTATTTCCAGCTCCCTTTGCACCATAATCCGGTCAGATTTCCAAAAGTTAACATGCAGAGATAATCAAAGCGCTGAAGGCACTGAAGTTGTTCGCTAGTATTGCATAACATTTGACGCAACTCATTTTTCAAAATTAAGTAATCGCTTTTTTTTTAATCGCAAGTTTGAAATATACACAATCCATTCAAATTTATAAAGAGTGTGTCTGAACGCAGTGTGTGCACTGTTTATCATCCTATTGATGTTATAGAGATAACTTAGACAAAATAACAGCAACATGTCCCTTTTCAGACGTTGTGAAAGCATGGACAATATTATGAAAATTGTATAATGAGAACCAGTTAATATAAAATAAAATTTGCAATCACCATCATTATAAATGAATATTGTTGGAATATCGAAACCTAGTAATCACACTAAAAACATAATTTCATGATGGAAATTCCCTTTACAAAACATTTTTTTTTACACCATATAAAAATTCAAACTAAGATAATTGATGAAAATAAATTTAAAAAAAAACTCGGAGCAATACTTGAATCTCACAAATTAGGTAGTCGAAAAGATCGGTATACATGTAGAACACTAATGCGCTTTTTGGGGGTAGCTGTTTTACCCAGCTTTTCACCTTAAATGACCTCTACATAACGCGAGCAAACCCGAATGAATACAGTCGAATATTTCAATGGCTGATTCGAGACAAATTTGGCCAAATCACTTCGTCTGTGCACAGCGTAAAGGATGTAACACAAATTGTGCCCATGTGACAATTACGCGTAAACAATCCATCTCGCTGAATTTCATGGTCTATAATCGTCAGGGGAAGACACAATGGTCTATCAATAAACGTTGATTACATAGTTTTGCTTTCAGGATGAGAAAACAAAAAAATACCGAAATAGTATAATGTCACAATAGGAGGGAAATCGTTTAATTATCTAACCACAAATGTTTGCCGTATTCGGTCAGCCCGTCTGGAAATCGTTCCTGAACGCAGGAATAGGCTACCCTTATTTGTCAGTTTGCTCTAAATAACATAGTTTGAATTCAATTTTATATTGAAAAGCATTGTGCTAAAATGTGTCATTTACAATACGCAATTATATTTTTATTTAAAGACCCGCGTCATGCGAAAATGGATCTTATGCCATATGCGGCCCTCATAGCTATAGCCCAGCCTGCGCATCTTGCAGTCAGGTCAGGAGATGCATAATGAGAACATTAAACCTTGCGTGATTTTATAGCGGACAGCGTCGTCTCTGACCAGACTGCCCAATTGCGAAGTCTGGGCTTGAGCTACGCTGGCTGAAACGCCATGAGACCCGTTTTCGCATGACGAGGCTATGAAAGTGTTATTTGAATTTGTCAAAAGAAAACTTCATGTTAATCAAATAAAGACATACTATATATTTCGATGGAAGAAATAAACTCATAAAAAGCCATGTAAAGACACACATAATCTCCCGTATTATTTTTTTCTACGAACACTATTGTGTGGTTTGACTATAATAACACATATTTCATGCGGTGGATATGCGATTAATAAGTGAATAAATACACAATAATTTTTTATTTAATTATTTAGAAACGTACATTTTTTAACTTTATTTCGAAGTCAGCATTTACGCCGAAAATTGTTATCACCCGTGAAATTGAGAATACAGGAGAAATCGTAGTCGCATATTCACCGCGTCAAATGTGTGTTATGAGTTTAAGCGAATATGGAGAAATTATTTCTGATTGTCACGATGTTTCTCAATAAACAGCGTATTACGTATCATTATAAAACAATAATGAAATGGAATTTATATGAATATTAAAATAAAACATTTTACTTTTTTATTACTTTGTTTTGCTTTACATAATGAAATAGTGGTTCTATTTATCACTTAGTAAAATGGTATTGGGTTTATCAGTTTTTCTCTCCGTTGATCTGATAAGGAATCAGCTGCTATTCAGATTGCTTATAAATAGTCTCAGCTGCTGTGCTGCGCCGGCATGTGTGTAGTTCATTTACGCTGCGTCTTCGCGAATGCATCTATTGGCTGACCTGCACCTGTGACCTTTAAGGAGAGCTGTGTTTTGAGATTTTAACGTAACATGCAGGGGACTATTTTCATGACGTAAACATGTTTTGTAAATAATACTCTTCTGTGCTGCGCAGTAGTTCATTGATCTATTACTAGCCTCAGATTGTGAATGACCTGCGCTGCGCAAAAATACTACGTTTCTGACGTAGCACATAGTGGACTATTTAATCATTCATAAAAATTACTCTTCTGCGACACGTATAGTTAAAAAAAAACTTGTTTTGACTTTTTCTTTATACGATCCGTTCAAAATAATTCCATTTAACACGATATTCATATTACGTTTCAATTTTTAAATGATTGTAGTTCAAGAACTGAAACCGCGCCGCAAACTGTGGTAAAAGGAGATAATACTACATCTGGATTTAAAATCGTAGGTCCGCATTTTTCCAGAATGGTCTTTTTTTTATTTAAAGACCATTTGATTAAGAGACCTTTTTTGATTACTCCATTGAGTGGTCTCAATACATCTTTAATAAACATTTGCTTTTATTTTCAGAACGGTGATGTGTGACAATCGAATGAAGTTCCGGAGGACAGCGCCGAGATTCCAGCCTGCAACGTGGAATGTGTACGACAGTACGATGGACGGTCGGGAGAGAACCAACAACGTTTGTGAAGGCTGGAACAACGGTTTCAGCAAGCTGGTTGGCCACGCAAACCCGTCACTCTGGACAGGTACGAACATTGTATTTATTGTACATATTTGATTTTCAATATCGATATTTCATATAATATTTACAGAAATCGCTAATAATTTGATAAGTTTAAAAAGAATATGTTTAATATATTTTTTTCTCTCGTACAAGTGTCAAAATAGTATTTATCATTGACACGTTCTTTTTTTATTACAGCCATCAAGTGTATAGAAGATGATGCAGTAATGGTGGAAGCAGACGTTATTCGACATGCGAGAGGACAGCAGCCATCCAGACAGAAGAGGAAGACCTGGACGACACACCAGACTACGCTATTGACTTTGTGCCAACAGTACAGCACTGGAGAGAAGACCATCCGCGAGTTCCCGCAGGCCATCGGTTACAGCATTCGACTATAATTGTGTGTTTTTAGGGAAGGGTAATGTTCATTCCTTCATACTCAAGCCATTTTATCCATCTGCATTAGTGTTTTTTTTCCATCAACAATGTGAGTAGTGTTATTTATCATATGCCTGTTTAATCGTTGAAAATAAATGCGTGTCTTTTTATATCCCCATTACCATTGGTAATGGGGGCTATATAGGAGTCACTTTGTCGGTCTGTCGGTCGGTCGGTCTGTCTGTCGGTCTGTGTGTCTGTCTGTCCCGAAATTTCATCCGATCTTCACCAAACATGGTCACAAGTTGTATCTAGATGATGTCT
>VMBQ01002754.1:5015-48422 GCA_007657795.1 Dreissena rostriformis
TCAAAAACTAGGTCATAGGGTCAATAAGTGCATTTTCAAAGGGGCCACTTTGTCCGGACTCTATTTCAAATTGTATTCATCCGATCTTCACCAAACTTGGTCAGCAGTTGCATCTAGTTGATATATAGGCCAAGTTCGAATATGGGTCATGCCGGGTCAAAAACTAGGTCATAGGGTCAATTAGTGCATTTTCAACGGCGCCACTTTGTCCGGACTCTAATTCAAATTGTATTCATCCGATCTTCACCAAACTTGGTCAGTAGTTGCATCTAGTTGATATCTAGGTCAAGTCCGAATATGGGTCATGCTGGGTCAAAAACTAGGTCAAAGGGTCAATTAGTGCATTTTACTTTGTCCGGACTCTAATTCAAATTGTATAAATCTTATCTTCACCAAACTTGGTCAGTAGTTGCATCTAGTTGATATCTAGGCCAAGTTCGAATATGGGTCATGCCAGGTAAAAAACTAGGTCATAGGGTCAATTAGTCCATTTTCAACAGCGCCACTTTGTCCGGACTCTTATTCAAATTGTATTCATCCGATCTTTACCAAACTTGGTCAGTAGTTGCATCTAGTTGATATCTAGGTCAAGTTCGAATATGGGTCATGTCGGGTCAAGAACTAGGTCATAGGGTCAATTAGTGCATTTTCAACGGCGCCACTTTGTCCGGACTCTAATTCAAATTGTATTCATCCGAAACTTTTAAACAACTTTTTATCCTGCGTCAAAGTGGTATGGGGGTATAAGTCACATTCAGTGACAAAGCTCTAGTTCAAGTTGAATTCACCAAACTTGGTCAGAGGTAGTATATAGATTATATATCAGTCAGGTCTGATTGGAGACATGCAACCGATTAACACATGCAATATTTTTATACGCCCGTTTTTACAAAACGGGACGTATAATAGTTTCACCCTTGGCGGGCGGGCGGGCGGCGGGCGGGCGGAGGCGGTGTCCACAGCAGTGTCCGCTCTCTAATTCAAATAGTTTTCATCCGATCTTCACTAAACTTTGTCAGAAGTAGGATCTAGACAATATCTAGGTCAAGTTCGAATATGGGTCATGTTGGGTCAAAAACAAGGTCACGGTGTCACTTAGTAGAACGGGCGTATCTTGTGACAATTTGGCACTCTTGTTTATTTTGGAAATAAATTGATCCAATTAAGAAGAATGGGAGAGTCCACTAGGCATAAATGGGTTAAAGTATGCATGTATTCTTGCTTAATCAGGGTCAGCGCATAAAGGCCAGAAGAAACATCAAGCGCCAAAGGGAGTCCTCTCAGCACGAGAGTAGTGCCAATAACAGTGGGAAAGAATTACCATCCAGAGACAATACTGAAAATGCAAAGGGTTCAAGCAATGCGAAGGAGGCAGAGTCTCCAGTGACAAAAAAGAAAACGGGCGATGTGATATCTTCACTGTTCAGGCATAACCCAGACATTCCTACTGTCCAGGGGTCAGTGGCATTTTGGTATTTGTATGATTCATTCAAAACCAGTTTGACAAATCATATGCCTCAAACAATGCTGTCAGACAAGAAATATGACCAGCCATTATCAGATTATCAGATACCCCACAGTATAGCTGTGCATTGATGAGATAAGTCCCCCACTTAAGAAAAATACACAGTATGATTTTATTATGAAAACACAATCTGGATTTGTGTCCCACGATTCCTGAAAAATAAAATGTTTTCACAAAAATATGTCTCACATATTTTTGTTAGCCTTTCTAAAGATTATTACAAGTATTGATTTATTTGATCAGTGATGGTTCTAAATGTCTAAAGGTGTTTGTGTTCTTGCAGTAAAGAAGTGAGCCAGGTGAAGGAGAAGCTGTTTGCATCTGACAGTTTCAAGGATGTTCCTCTCCATCCATACATGGTATGCTTGAGTGTTAACCTATTTAAACCTAGCTCAATTGCACCAAAACCCTAAGTCTTATAAAAACGCTCCGGTCTTTTTCCTGGGTGGAACCGGTACTTGGTGTCTTTTAGCTGCATTGGGATGCCCATTAAAAATTAAGAGGTTGCTCACCAAAAAAAAGTTTACTTAGGGTTATTCCTAAAAAATTAAATCCTGTAAATCACTGATGTATCCATTTTACTGTCTATATTCCAGATCTCCAATCTTGAAAAGCTTGGTTACACCACGATGACATCAGTACAATTCTCCACGATTCCCAAGCTTACAGAGGGAGGAGACCTTCTTGTGAAGTCACAGACTGGTTCAGGGAAAACGATGGCGTACGCGATCCCCATTGTTGAGAACCTTGCGCGGTTGAATCCTAAGTTAACGAGNCCAATTAAGAAGGATGGGAGAGTCCACTAGGCATAAATGGGTAAAAGTATGAATTTATTCGTGCTTAATCAGGGTCAGCGCATAAAGGCCAGAAGAAAAATCAAGCGCCAAAGGGAGTCCTCTCAGCACGAGAGTAGTGCCAATAACAGTGGGAGAGAATTACCATCCAGAGACAATACTGAAGATGCAAAGGGTTCAAGCAATGCGAAGGAGGCAGAGTCTCCAGTGACAAAAAAGAAAACGGGCGATGTGATATCGTCACTGTTCAGGCATAACCCAGACATTCCTACTGTCCAGGGGTCAGTGGCATTTTGGTATTTGTACGATTCATTCAAAACCAGCGTGACAAAACATATGCCTCTCAAACATTGCTGTCAGACAAGAAATATGACCAACTGTTATCAGATTATCAGATACCCCACAGTATAGCTGTGCATTGATGAGATAAGTCCCCCACTTAAGAAAAATACACAGTATGATTTTATAATGAAAACACAATCTGGATTTGTGTCCCACAATTCCTAAAAAATAAAATGTTTTCACAAAAATATGTCTCACATATTTTTGTTAGCCTTTCTAAAGATTATTACAAGTATTGATTTATTTGATCAGTGATGGTTCTAAATGTCTAAAGGTGTTTGTGTTCTTGCAGTAAAGAAGTGAGCCAGGTGAAGGAGAAGCTGTTTGCATCTGACAGTTTCAAGGATGTTCCTCTCCATCCATACATGGTATGCTTGAGTGTTAACATATTTAAACCTAGCTCAATTGCACAGAAAGCCTAAGTCTTATAAAAACGCTCCGGTCTGTTTCCTGGGTGGAACCGGTACTCGGTGTCTTTTGGGGACGCTGTAAAGAATGTTTCGGGCATGCATTAACACAGTCTTCACCTTAATTTGAGCATTGTTTTGTGAAAATTGGGCTAAGTGCAAGTGTGGAAAGTGTCATCCAGTTTGCACAGGCTAATCAGGGTCGACACTTTCCGCTCTTATGCAATTTTTCGTTTAAAGGAATTCTCTTCTTAGCGAAAATCCAGTTCTTCGTGTTCATCTTAAGAAATGTAACTTAGTAGAGATGGAACTTTGGACCTCCTGATCGCTAGGCAGACTCAATATCCACATGCCCTAAGTGAGAATGCACAAAACCATATATATATACCAATTGAGCATGCAAGAATTGAAATGTTAGCATTCAGTTTTATATACAAACTTGAAATTTATATAAAAAAATGTGAGTGTTTATCCAAAATGTCTGACATAAGTTGAATATAGACTGTGTTATATGAAGCTTATTTTGTTTAGCTGCATTGGGATGCCCATTAAAAATTAAGAGGTTGCTCACCAAAAAAAAGTTAGGGTTATTTAAAAAAAAATTAATCCTGTAAATCACTGATGTATCCATTTAACTGTCTATATTCCAGATCTCCAATCTTGAAAAGCTAGGTTACACCACGATGACATCAGTACAATTCTCCACGATTCCCAAGCTTACAGAAGGAGGAGACCTACTGGTGAAGTCACAGACTGGTTCAGGGAAAACAATGGCCTACGCGATTCCCATTGTTGAGAACCTTGCGCGGTTGAATCCTAAGTTAACGAGAGGGGACGGATGTAGGGTGGTTGTTTTGGTGCCCACTAGAGAGGTGAGTTTCTGGGCTACCCCTGTCTTAAAAATTTTCATATTCTGTTAATATTCTGCTCATTTCGGAGCTTGTTCTTAAAAAAAAAAGTTTCCATGATTAATAAATGAAATTTTTATCATTTCATGCCTTTTGAAATTAAAAAATTTAGAACAGGGATTACAATGTCAATGTCCTCTGTCATGATTTGAGAATCATTGTATGTCTGGAAATTACTCAAATAAATTGCAAACAAACAATGTAGTCAGTACATTTTTTTTTTAAATGTATTTATACCCCCACAAACGAAGTTTAGGAGGGTATATAGGAGTGAGCTTGTCTGCTCTCTAACTCAAATAGTTTTCATTCGATCTTCACCAAACTTGATTAGAAGTTGTATCTAGATGATGTCTAGGTCAAGTTCGAATATGGGTCATGCCGATTAAAAAACTGGGTCACGGGGTCACTTAGTGCGTTTTTACATGCAAAATATTCTGTGTCAATGCGGCATGTGGGGGTATTCGTCACCTCAGTGACAAAGCTCTAGTTCATTTTCTTTTAATTTAGCTGTTCTGTTTGTATTACAGCTAGCTTTGCAGACATATGACGTTTTTGTGAAACTTTTAAAGGTAAGGAATTGTAAGCATGTCAAATGTGAGTATAATTACTTAAAACCAATTGACAGTCTTAAGGCCATTTATGTATGAATTGGTTTATGGATTGTTTTTTTGGAAAAACTAAAATGGGTGTTTGGTAAAAAAGTATTCCAAAGATAATATTAATTGAATAATCGCAGTTGGCTCAATCATTTTATTGGAAAAAATGTCAGGAACAGTTTCAGTTAACTAAATGTGTTGTATTGCTGTCTTAGCTTAAATTTTTCAATGACAGAGTTATGGATATCTGTTGATATAAGCCACAAAGCAGGAACACATTAATTCATTTTGACATTTTTGATGCAGTGACATAGGGTTGGTCAAATTTTGACTTTAAGCTATCTAAGTAGATGTAATAAAAGTGGGAGAAGATCCGAGAAACATGACTGGGTAAAAAAACTAAACTGGAATACCCCCTCACATGAATGGTCTAGCCCTGAGCACAACAATCAAAGCCATTCTTGATTCTAACTAATGAAACATCACACAAACTGAAACGTAGATTATTAACAATATCTGCCTGTTTATAATTAATCAAACCCTGAAAGCTTAGAAAAACTGTTGGCACAAGTAGAAACTAGATCCAAACAATGATTATTTTCCATAAAAATCATGGCGCATTGGTGGGTAAAAAAAATCAGTAGTTGAATTAAAGCTTGTTGAATGTTGCAGTACCATAATGTTACTGTTTTCTGTTTCAGCCATTCACATGGATTGTACCAGGGTGCATTATGGGTGGTGAAAAAAGGAAAGCAGAGAAAGCTAGGTATTTGTGCCGCTATCTATCAGGGAATACTTGTTAAAAAAATGCAGCCAATTGGTTAATGATAACCATGGTTAATTTAAACACATAGATTTTATACTCCATGGCTAATTTAATACTGTCCGAAATTAAGCATTTACTAGTTCTTTAGAATGTATCTGTCTCAGCAAAATTCACCCATACAAGTTAAGAGAAATGTGTCGACAATTTGGGTTATTTAACCAACTGTTTAAACTTGGTCCACAAATATTTTGTATAAACATAAGACTTGCTGTTCTCGGGCCACAATTGATGATACACTTAAAAAAAGTTTTGTCTTGTTCAGATTGAAAAACTAGTCTTCTGTACGATTTAGAAAAGAAGTGGCATTTACCACAATATGTGTCTTGTTCTGAGAATACTGGGCATAATGCTTGTGCGTAAATTGTCATCCCTGATTAGCCTGTGCAGTCTGCACAGGCTAATCAGGGACGCCAATTTCCGCTTTTATTGAATTTTTCCTTTAAATGATGTCTCTTCTTAGCGAAAATCCAGTTTAGGGGGAAAGTTTTGCCCTTATTAGCCTGTGCCAACTGCACAGGCTAATCTGGGACGGCACTTTACGCACATGCATTTTGCCCAGTTTTCTCAGAACGCGACACAAATTGTGAAAATGTTGCTTGCAGGTTAAGGAAAGGTATCAACATACTTATTGCGACTCCAGGCAGACTGATAGATCACATAGAGATGACCACCAACATGAGATTGGACACGATAAAGTGGCTCATATTGGATGAGGCAGACAGGTATTTGGCATTCACAATCATTGAGGCAGACAGGTATTTGGCATTCACAATCATTGAGGCAGACAGGTATTTGGCATTCACAATCATTGGATGAATGAGGCAGACAGGTATTTGGCATTCACAATCATTGGATGAGGCAGACAGGTATTTGGCATTCACAATCATTGGAAACTCATTTTCATGTCAAGAAAATTTCATGTGAAAATACTGTTAATTCATCAGTGCCAAGAATATCATTTAACCCATGTATGCTGAGTGGACTCTCCCATCCTTCTTAATTGGATCAATTTATTTCTTAAATAAGAGAATTCTGGTATATTTATTTCTATTTTAGAATATTTCTCACAGAAATTCCTTTAAACAAACGGCGTAGAGTAATTGTTTCAAGTCCCTGACCAAGTTCCATAAATTTGACTTGCAATTTAGCAGAATAATGCCCCTTTTTGTACTTTGAAATTTAGCTAAATTACACAAGGATAATTACAAGCTGTTGTTTGCGGAAACCATATGATAAAAAAAGTTACCAAAAAACTGTGCTTAATGCATGTGCCTAAAGCGTCGTCCCGGATTTGCCTGTGCACTTTCCCCCTGAACTTGATTTTTGCTAACAAAATACTTGCTTCAAACAAAAACTTAAAAGCTGAAAGTTTCATCCCTGATTACCGGTAGCCTGTGCGGACAACGAAGTGTCATCTTGGATGATACTTTACACACATGCATTTAGTCCAGTTTTCCCACAGAACACTGCCCATATTTTTGTGACATTTTTCAGGTTGTTGGACCTGGGGTTTGAGGAGAAGGTATCAAAGATTATCAAGGCTATAGACAAGAACAAGACTGAGAGACAAACAGTCCTGCTGTCCGCTACACTCACAGCAGGTATAATAAATACATAACAGTCCTGCTGTCCGCTACACTCACAGCAGGTATAATAAATACATGACAGTCCTGCTGTCCGCTACACTCACAGCAGGTATAATAAATACACGACATGTGAGCTGCATCAACGAAAATGGTTCTTATTCCGTATGCGGCCAGTGGAGCATCAGACAAGCCTGTGCATTTGCAGGTACTACCCTGTCCACTATTGAGTCATGCCAGGTTTTGTGTTTTGATTAGTGGACAGGGCATTCTGGATCAGACTGCGCATTTATGTGCAGGCTGGTCTGGAGTAACACTGGCCACATATGGCATAAGACCCATTTTTGCATGAAGCCGGTCATATATGGAATCTTTTGGAAGCTAAAGACGCTGTTTTTAAAATAATTGCAGCCTATATATTGATCGACACATGGGGTTGTTTAAAGTGTAAACTCTCCTCATGGTATAAACTGCATTCATGGCATATTTTAACAATTCAGGAATAGGTGTAAAGTTCTTGGTTGGTGGTCACTCTACCGGACAGGATTGGTTTCCTTTGGGTACTTGGGCTTCCCCCCACAACACAAGACCATGCCATTATTGAATATCTTTCAGTAATAAAGAATTAGCTGGAAATGGAGGCCACGATTCAAAATTTGCCCCACTTTTTGCTAGTCTATTAAGTTAATTAGGTAGGAGTACTGGGACACATTCTAAATAGATAGGAGGACTGGCACAATTCTAATTAGGTAGGAGTACTGGGACACATTCTATTTAGGTAGGAGTACTGGGACACATTCTAATTAGGTAGGAGTACTGGGACACATTCAATTCCTTGCATAAAGCCGCCTCTGGCCCAAAAGGACCTCATAAACTTCTCAACACACTCATGGGTCACCATGTAAGGTGTTTATGATTTTACACTTGGTTAACAAAGTGAGCTAATAGATGGCAACCTCTTATGTTGTTTTAATAATTTAATTCGGAACAGTGGTATTTTTGCTAATGTTGATTACTTTAGTCTTGATGTGGCTTTTTGCATCTTTGTATTGACTCAATTTTTGTTGTCGACTAAATGTTAACTGTTTGTTGGTTTGATAAATGCAGTGTAAATGTAAGCCATATTTCACTTTCCTGTCAACACTGAAGTTCTGCAGAAAGGATTTTTCCATCCCTAGACTTTTAAGGTCTGTATGTCTACAAAGGCTTCAAAATCATTAGCATACAGTTATTGCAAGGTTTAAGATACAGGAAAAGTAAAGGAATTCTTTTTTTACCAATCATTTATGGCATAATACAGTGTTTTGTGTGCCTGTGTATTTTTTACAACTCTAAGCTTAATTGGTCATTGCAATTTTTGACATTGCCTAACAGCTAGAAAAATCAGCTTTGCAGGGTTATGTTTATATTTAACATGAATTAAGCTCTGGGAAAACAGGTCTTGATGCATATGCCTAAAGTGTCGTCCCTGTTTCACCTGTGCAGTGGGCACAGGCTAATCAGGGACAACACTTTACGCCTAGACTGGATTTTTGTTTAGAAGAGACTTCTTTAAACGAAAAATTCCATTAAAGGGGAAACTGTTGTCCCTGATATTAAGCCTAATCTGGGACAACACTTTACGCTCTTCATAAGCCCCATTTTCCCAGAGCGCTGCTGATATATTAAATACTTTATTTCGTCATGCAATGCCAGGGGTGGAAAGACTGGCAGGCATGTCATTGAAGAATCCAGGCCGAGTAGCAGTGGACTCACAGGTGTCCAAGAATGCCTTGCCTAAATCCCTCGGACCAAAATCTCAAGAACCCTTGGCAAAGAAAACTCAAAGTGTGGCTCAAGAATCCCTGGCAAAGAAAACTCAAATTGTGGACAGTTTATCAACAGAGAAGCCCATGGAACTGAATGAAAATTTTGCTCTTCCTGAAAATCTGAAGCAGTATTTTATTATCTCCCCTTGTAAGCTGCGATTGGTTGTCCTTCTGACATTGATACTTTCAAAGTGTAAGGTAGGTGGAACATGAACAAATGGTCAAAGTGGTTTCTTTGAATACAATTAATAATTATAAAAGTTTATTATACCCCCATTACCATTGGTTATTATACCCCCATTACCATGGGGGCTATATAGGAGTCACTTTGTCGGTCGGTCGGTCTGTCGGTCTGTCTGTCTGTCTGTCCCGCTTGTCCGGGCCATAACTATGTCATCTATCAAGGGATTTTAAAATCATTTGGCACATATGTTCACCATCATTGGACGGTGTGTCGCGCGAAAGAATTACGTCAATATCTCCAAGGTCAAGGTCACACTTTGAGGTCAAAGGTCAAAAATGGCCATAAATGAGCTTGTCCGGGCCATAACTATGTCGTTCATCAAGGGATTTTGAAATCATTTGGCACATATGTTCACCATCATTGGACGGTGTGTCGCGCGAAAGAATTACGTCAATATCTCCAAGGTCAAGGTCACACTTTGAGGTCAAAGGTCAAAAATGGCCATAAATGAGCTTGTCCGGGCCATAACTATGTCGTTCATCAAGGGATTTTGAAATCATTTGGCACATATGTTCACCATCATTGGACGGTGTGTCGCGCGAAAGAATTACGTCAATATCTCCAAGGTCAAGGTCACACTTTGAGGTCAAAGGTCAAAAATGGCCATAAATGAGCTTGTCCGGGCCATAACTATGTCGTTCATCAAGGGATTTTGAAATCATTTGGCACATATGTTCACCATCATTGGACGGTGTGTCGCGCGAAAGAATTACGTCAATATCTCCAAGGTCAAGGTCACACTTTGAGGTCAAAGGTCAAAAATGGCCATAAATGAGCTTGTCCGGGCCATAACTATGTCGTTCATCAAGGGATTTTGAAATCATTTGGCACATATGTTCACCATCATTGGACGGTGTGTCGCGCGAAAGAATTACGTCAATATCTCCAAGGTCAAGGTCACACTTTGAGGTCAAAGGTCAAAAATGGCCATAAATGAGCTTGTCCGGGCCATAACTATGTCGTTCATCAAGGGATTTTGAAATCATTTGGCACATATGTTCACCATCATTGGACGGTGTGTCGCGCGAAAGAATTACGTCAATATCTCCAAGGTCAAGGTCACACTTTGAGGTCAAAGGTCAAAAATGGCCATAAATGAGCTTGTCCGGGCCATAACTATGTCGTTCATCAAGGGATTTTGAAATCATTTGGCACATATGTTCACCATCATTGGACGGTGTGTCGCGCGAAAGAATTACGTCAATATCTCCAAGGTCAAGGTCACACTTTGAGGTCAAAGGTCAAAAATGGCCATAAATGAGCTTGTCCGGGCCATAACTATGTCGTTCATCAAGGGATTTTGAAATCATTTGGCACATATGTTCACCATCATTGGACGGTGTGTCGCGCGAAAGAATTACGTCAATATCTCCAAGGTCAAGGTCACACTTTGAGGTCAAAGGTCAAAAATGGCCATAAATGAGCTTGTCCGGGCCATAACTATGTCGTTCATCAAGGGATTTTGAAATCATTTGGCACATATGTTCACCATCATTGGACGGTGTGTCGCGCGAAAGAATTACGTCAATATCTCCAAGGTCAAGGTCACACTTTGAGGTCAAAGGTCAAAAATGGCCATAAATGAGCTTGTCCGGGCCATAACTATGTCGTTCATCAAGGGATTTTGAAATCATTTGGCACATATGTTCACCATCATTGGACGGTGTGTCGCGCGAAAGAATTACGTCAATATCTCCAAGGTCAAGGTCACACTTTGAGGTCAAAGGTCAAAAATGGCCATAAATGAGCTTGTCCGGGCCATAACTATGTCGTTCATCAAGGGATTTTGAAATCATTTGGCACATATGTTCACCATCATTGGACGGTGTGTCGCGCGAAAGAATTACGTCAATATCTCCAAGGTCAAGGTCACACTTTGAGGTCAAAGGTCAAAAATGGCCATAAATGAGCTTGTCCGGGCCATAACTATGTCGTTCATCAAGGGATTTTGAAATCATTTGGCACATATGTTCACCATCATTGGACGGTGTGTCGCGCGAAAGAATTACGTCAATATCTCCAAGGTCAAGGTCACACTTTGAGGTCAAAGGTCAAAAATGGCCATAAATGAGCTTGTCCGGGCCATAACTATGTCGTTCATCAAGGGATTTTGAAATCATTTGGCACATATGTTCACCATCATTGGACGGTGTGTCGCGCGAAAGAATTACGTCAATATCTCCAAGGTCAAGGTCACACTTTGAGGTCAAAGGTCAAAAATGGCCATAAATGAGCTTGTCCGGGCCATAACTATGTCGTTCATCAAGGGATTTTGAAATCATTTGGCACATATGTTCACCATCATTGGACGGTGTGTCGCGCGAAAGAATTACGTCAATATCTCCAAGGTCAAGGTCACACTTTGAGGTCAAAGGTCAAAAATGGCCATAAATGAGCTTGTCCGGGCCATAACTATGTCGTTCATCAAGGGATTTTGAAATCATTTGGCACATATGTTCACCATCATTGGACGGTGTGTCGCGCGAAAGAATTACGTCAATATCTCCAAGGTCAAGGTCACACTTTGAGGTCAAAGGTCAAAAATGGCCATAAATGAGCTTGTCCGGGCCATAACTATGTCGTTCATCAAGGGATTTTGAAATCATTTGGCACATATGTTCACCATCATTGGACGGTGTGTCGCGCGAAAGAATTACGTCAATATCTCCAAGGTCAAGGTCACACTTTGAGGTCAAAGGTCAAAAATGGCCATAAATGAGCTTGTCCGGGCCATAACTATGTCGTTCATCAAGGGATTTTGAAATCATTTGGCACATATGTTCACCATCATTGGACGGTGTGTCGCGCGAAAGAATTACGTCAATATCTCCAAGGTCAAGGTCACACTTTGAGGTCAAAGGTCAAAAATGGCCATAAATGAGCTTGTCCGGGCCATAACTATGTCGTTCATCAAGGGATTTTGAAATCATTTGGCACATATGTTCACCATCATTGGACGGTGTGTCGCGCGAAAGAATTACGTCAATATCTCCAAGGTCAAGGTCACACTTTGAGGTCAAAGGTCAAAAATGGCCATAAATGAGCTTGTCCGGGCCATAACTATGTCGTTCATCAAGGGATTTTGAAATCATTTGGCACATATGTTCACCATCATTGGACGGTGTGTCGCGCGAAAGAATTACGTCAATATCTCCAAGGTCAAGGTCACACTTTGAGGTCAAAGGTCAAAAATGGCCATAAATGAGCTTGTCCGGGCCATAACTATGTCGTTCATCAAGGGATTTTGAAATCATTTGGCACATATGTTCACCATCATTGGACGGTGTGTCGCGCGAAAGAATTACGTCAATATCTCCAAGGTCAAGGTCACACTTTGAGGTCAAAGGTCAAAAATGGCCATAAATGAGCTTGTCCGGGCCATAACTATGTCGTTCATCAAGGGATTTTGAAATCATTTGGCACATATGTTCACCATCATTGGACGGTGTGTCGCGCGAAAGAATTACGTCAATATCTCCAAGGTCAAGGTCACACTTTGAGGTCAAAGGTCAAAAATGGCCATAAATGAGCTTGTCCGGGCCATAACTATGTCGTTCATCAAGGGATTTTGAAATCATTTGGCACATATGTTCACCATCATTGGACGGTGTGTCGCGCGAAAGAATTACGTCAATATCTCCAAGGTCAAGGTCACACTTTGAGGTCAAAGGTCAAAAATGGCCATAAATGAGCTTGTCCGGGCCATAACTATGTCGTTCATCAAGGGATTTTGAAATCATTTGGCACATATGTTCACCATCATTGGACGGTGTGTCGCGCGAAAGAATTACGTCAATATCTCCAAGGTCAAGGTCACACTTTGAGGTCAAAGGTCAAAAATGGCCATAAATGAGCTTGTCCGGGCCATAACTATGTCGTTCATCAAGGGATTTTGAAATCATTTGGCACATATGTTCACCATCATTGGACGGTGTGTCGCGCGAAAGAATTACGTCAATATCTCCAAGGTCAAGGTCACACTTTGAGGTCAAAGGTCAAAAATGGCCATAAATGAGCTTGTCCGGGCCATAACTATGTCGTTCATCAAGGGATTTTGAAATCATTTGGCACATATGTTCACCATCATTGGACGGTGTGTCGCGCGAAAGAATTACGTCAATATCTCCAAGGTCAAGGTCACACTTTGAGGTCAAAGGTCAAAAATGGCCATAAATGAGCTTGTCCGGGCCATAACTATGTCGTTCATCAAGGGATTTTAAAATCATTTGGCACATTTGTTCACCATCATTGGACAGTGTGTTGCGCGAAAGAATTACGTCAATATCTCCAAGGTCAAGGTCACACTTTGATGTCAAAGGTTAAAAATGTCCATAAATGAGCTTGTCCGGGCCATAGCTATGTTGTTCATTGTGAGGCTTTGAAATCAATTGGCACATTTGTTCACCATCATTGGACGGTGTGTCGCGCGAAAGAATTACGTCAATATCTCAAAGGTCAAGGTCACACATGAGTTCAAAGGTAAAAAATAGCCATAGTTGAGCTTGTCCAGGCCATTACTATGTCGTTCATTGTGGGATTTTGAAATCAATTGGCACATTTGTTAACCATTATTGGACGGTGTGTTGCGCGATAAAATTACGTCGATATCTCCAAGGTCAAGGTCACACTTTGAGTTCAAAGGTCAAAAATGGCCATAAATAAGCTTGTCTGGGCCATAACTATGTCATTCATTGTGAGATTTTAATATTACTCTCCACATTAATTTTGTTCACAGGCATTGGATGGCGTATCATGCCAAAGAATTCAAGATTTCAAAGGTCAAAATGGCCATAAATGATAATGGCATAATAATTCTTAAAAATTGCCATAAATAAGCTTCTCTTGTTTTGTGAGACAGCATGCAAAATATTCTGTGTCAATGCAGCATGTGGGGGTATACGTCACGTCAGTGACAAAGCTCTAGTTTTTAACAGTAATAAACTTGATATTGTTTATTTTCTGGTATACATTACATAGTATGAACACATATTATGACAAATAGTTAGGTATTATTTACCAGGTGGTGAATGTTTTATTTGAATTATTTACAATTACTGTTTTATTTGTAAATGTGTGTTGTGGTTTATGATAAAATTTTCACGACTTTATATAGAATAAGTAAGTTGGAAAACTATGTACTGGTAGGATTAAGTATTTCTTAGTAATATGCCAAATTAAACAATAAACATAATAAGTATAATTATTTCAACTTTCAGAAAAACAAAAAGATGAAGATGATTGTGTTTGCCTCCACACAAGATGGTGTGGAATTTCTCTACAGACTGGTTCGTTTTCTGACCACAGAGAACTCTGCAGACAGTGATGTTGAAGAGGAAGATGAGGAAGAGGCTAAAACCAGTCTAGACCTCTTTAGGTTACATGGTGATATGTCTCAGAAGGTATAAAGTGTAACTTATTTGCTGTTTTGACTATAAAACTAATTATTAATTTGTATTCTTAACCTATTTATTAGATTATTTATTGCATATTGAAATTTGTTAAGATTCTTTCTCTATTAAACTTCAACAGTTAAAAAATTGAGCTGTGTCATGTGAAAATGGGTCTTATGCCATATGCAACCAGCGTAGCACCAGACCAGCCTGCGCATCCATATGCAACCAGCGTAGCACCAGACCCACTGCGCATCCATGCAACCAGCGTAGCGCCAGACCAGCCTGCACATCCATATGCAACCAGCGTAGCGCCAGACCAGCCTGCGCATCCATATGCAACCAGCGTAGCGCCAGACCAGCCTGCGCATCCATATGCAACCAGCGTTGAACCAGACCAGCCTGCGCATCCATATGCAACCAGCGTAGAACCAGACCAGCCTGTGCATCCATGCAGTCTGGTCAGGTGGTCTTATGCCATATGTAACCAGCGTAGAACCAGACCAGCCTGTGCATCCATGCAGTCTGGTCAGGTGGTCTTATGCCATATGCAACCAGCGTAGCACCAGACCAGCCTGCGCATCCATATGCAGCCAGCGTAGCACCAGACCAGCCTGCACATCCATATGCAACCAGCGTAGCGCCAGACCAGCCTGCGCATCCATATGCAACCAGCATAGCACCAGACCAGCCTGTGCATCCAAATGCAACCAACGTAGCACCAGACCAGCCTGCGCATCCATGCAACCAACGTAGCACCAGACCAGCCTGCACATCCATATGCAACCAGCGTAGCACCAGACCAGCCTGCGCATCCATATGCAACCAGCGTAGCACCAGACCAGCCTGCACATCCATATGCAACCAGCGTAGCACCAGACCAGCCTGCGCATCCATGCAGTCTGGTCAGGAGCGTCCCTGTCCATTATAAATGCACCCAAGGTTTTCTGGTCTTTTAAGCAGACAGTGTAGCTCCTGACCAGACTGCATGGATCTGCAGGCTGGTTTGGCATAAGACCCATTTTTGCATGACACGGCTCAATTACCTTTTTAAATCTCAGGAACGTTCCACATAACAAAATATCTGTACGAACAAAAATTGGAGTGGAATTGAAGATTAAAAAGGTAATTTCATGTACCGGTATTGTATGGGATATTTTAGCTCCTGACCCCAAAAAGAATTCAAATAAAAAGAGGTATTTAAAAACTCAATTTTCAATTCCCAGGACCGCTCCTCCACATATCAAGATTTCTGTTCAACCAAGTCTGGTGTGCTCCTGTGTACTGATGTGGCCGCTCGTGGCCTTCACCTGCCCTTCGTGGATTGGGTTGTACAGTACTCCTGCCCAGCCAGCGTCACAGATTACATACATAGGTCTGGTTACTTAAAAAAAGAAGAAAAAAGATTGAATCATCTTAAAATTGATTTTATATGCAAATGTAAGACTAAAATGCTTTTGAAAACTAAATATCCAAAAACGAAATGATACAAATAATTGTACTAATTGGTATTTAAAGTTTTATTCACACTTGGTTCCCTGCTCATAGTGAAATTCCTTTGCAGCACAACTATAAACGGGTATTTCTGAAATTTCTTAATTACAATTCTGCACAATTTTGACAGGGTTGGAAGGACGGCCCGAGCTGGTAATGCTGGCAACGCAATCATGTTCATGCTGCCCTCAGAAATAGACTTTGTCAAGCAGCTGAACCAGAAGAGCATCAGGTATATAAGTTTAACCCTTTGCATGCTGGGAAATTTGTCGCCTGCTAAAATGTCGTCTGCTGAATTTCTAAAATTAGCATTTTCTTCGCTTGTTTTTTCTAAGACCACTATCAGAAAAGCAAACAGTTTGGATCCTGATGAGACGCCACGTTCTGTGGCGTCTCATCTGGATCCAAACTGTTTGCAAAGGCCTTCAAAATCCGGTTCCAGCACTGAAAGAGTTAATTTTAAAATTATTTATTTTAGCTCCATTGCATTGAAAGCCTAAGGTTTATTGAAACGCTCTGGAGTCTGTTTTCTGGATAAAACCAGTACTAGGTGTCTATGGAACTTATATAAAAATCAACTAATAAAAAAGATCTGGAGTCTGTTTTTTTGGGTAAAACCAGTACTAGTTGTCTATGGAACTTATATAAAAATCAACTAATAAAAAAGATCTGGAGTCTGTTTTCTGGATAAAACCAGTACTAGGTGTCTATGGAACTTATATAAAAATCAACTAATAAAAAAGATCTGGAGTCTGTTTTTTGGGTAAAACCAGTACTAGGTGTCTATGGAACTAATACAAAAATCAACTAATAAAAAAGATCTAAAGAAAGCTCCCTTAGAGGGTATCAAATCCATGACATCCGGTAATCCAAAACAATCCATGAAACGAGCAATGTTTAAAAAAAAAAACTTAACCCTTTGAGGGCTGGAACCGGATTTTGAAGGCCTTTGCAAACAGTTTGGATCCAGATGAGACGCCACAGAACGTGGCGTCTCATCAGGATCCAAACTGTTTGCTATTCTGATAGTATTCTTTGAAAAAAAATCAAAGAAAATGCTAATTTTAGAAATTTAGCAGACAACATTTTAGCAGACGACAAATTTCCCAGCATGCAAAGGGTTAATAAAGCAAGTTTGTAGCTTCATATTAAGCAACATTTTACATGTGGAGAGCAGTTTCTAGCTTTGAAGGGATGATTCTTTGTAAACAAGTATGTAACACTTTAAAGGGACTTGATCATATATTTTCGTACTTTTGAAAAGTGATATTAAATGAATTTCCTAACAAATTTGTAATATTTGGAACAGTTCGAAATAATAATAATAATTATTATCAAAATAATAAAATAAATAAAGTGTGCCCGCACTGGGGCTCAAACCAAACACCTTTCTAAGCAATAGTTAATGATTTCCTCTATACCATGCAGGCTTTCATTTTCTGGGGGGGGGGTGGGGGGGGGTAGTTTAAACGTCATATGGGTAAAACACATTTTTATTTAATAATCGATGAAAATCGTTAAGAAACACTTTATTATTTTTCCTAAAATGTATTTTATAAAGATGTAATCTGTATACAACTTGACACTTGGATGTGATTTGACTGACCTGTGTTTAAGTGCACTCAAAATGATATATCATTTTCTGAATTGCCACATCAGATTGTAAAGTCACTTATATTGTGTGGGTTATACAAGCACTTACACTACAACGCTGTTGCCTGTATTAGTTACATAAGTGATATCACAATACAATCAAAGCGCTGAAGGCACTGAATTTGTTTGCTGTTGTGTAATCTTAGACGCAACTCAGTTTTCAAAATTATCTTATATTTTTTTATATCGCAAATTTGAAATGACCCCAACCCATTCAAATTTATAAAGAGTGTGTCTTAAAGCACAGGTCGAGATGTGTTGTTTTGTTCAAGTCATTGATATAGCTAATTAGTGTGTACAGGCTTATCTTATTTGACATGCATTAAGCCCAGTTTTCCATGAAAGCAGCCAATATGTACAGATTTCAATGATAAACACTAGAATGGCCAACGTTGTCTTACAAGCTGTTTAATACTTTTGAATACATACACACTTTGTAGTGTACAGTGGGAACTATAAACAAGCACATGGGGTGGTTAGAGCAGACGCTTTTAGCATTCATCGTCCGCTTAATTTTACTGCAGTTATCCACACAGGCAGTCGTGGGTTACGGTTCCTACCGTAGCTGAGCCATAGTGGTTTTCAAAATTGCCTCTACATTATTTGTGAGCTAACGCTTACAAATAAAAATTCAATTTCCATGTCATTGCTTTTTGATTTGTGCTCCTAGAATTAGCAGTAACAAATACATTATTCAATGACTAATTAGAATATTTTAGAAAAAAATATTTGGAAAAGAGATAAACAAAAATAACATATTTGTACCACTAATACAAGATAAGTCTTTGGAACAGCTCATAAATATATGGGCCCGTCTCTTGGAAAACAGGGCTTAATGCATGTGTGTTAAGCGTCATCCCAGGGACAACATTTTCCACTTTAATTGTATTTTTTGTTCAAAGGAAGTATTTTCTCCAGTTTAGCGGAAAGTGTCGTCCCTGGTTAGCCTGTGCAGACATCACAGGCTAATGTGGGACAACAGTTTATGCACATGCATTAAACCTCGTTTTTCCAGAGGGAGTCTCATATATATATATTTTGGCTGTTTATTTTCCCCTCCCAGTATCACAGAGATGATGGTTGGGGAGATACGCCAAGAAGTCATCAATATGCAATAATAGCATATATACATTACAAAATATTTGGGTCATACAGGTTACGTTATTGAACAATATATTATATATTATTGTTTATTAACCACCTCCCAGTATCACAGAGATGAAGGTTGGGGAGATACTGCAAGATGTCATCAAACTGGTCCCCTTCCTACCTGGCATGGAGGACTCCAACGTATGTATTCTTATGTATTTGTGGTAAATTCAGATCACATATTTCTCACAGTTGTGATTTGTTTCACATTCTCAAGCCATAAGCCTAATTAGACTCAATTTCCAGGACTGACTTATTTTCGCACAAGTCTTTTTCACTTTCACACAAATCAAACTTTTTTTTCACCTGACTCATTTTTCCTCTTTGTTCACATCTTCATAGAAATTGCACATTAATTCAACTCGTTTTCCCACTATTCCAAGTCATTTTCTCACAAATCCAACTCATTTTTACATAGTGGTATATTGAACTTATTATCCAACAAATCCAATGTATTTTTCACTTAAACCAGACTGTTTTTAACAAATTTATCTTGTTTTACAAACCCAACTAATTATAACATAAATAAAAAAAATTCCCTCAAATCCAACTCATTTTCACGTAAATGCAACTCATTTTCCCACAAAATTTCCACTCATTTTCCCACATAAATCCCACTCATTTTCACACAAATGCAACTCATTTTTCCCCCATTAACTCCCACTCATGTTGCCAGCGTGAGATCCCCAGGACAGTTGAGGAGGCAGCCACATATATTCAGAACTGCTGTGAACTCCACATCAAGTCTAACAAGGAGATGACTTCACTAGCAAAAACAGGTACACACCTTTCCAAGCTTTGCCACTGACGTTTTCTATTTATTATGCCCCCCTTCAAAGAAGAGGGGGTATATTGTTTTGCACATGTCGGTAGATCGGTCGGTCGGTCTGTCGGTCCGTCCACCAGATGGTTTCCGGATGATAACTCAAGAACGCTTAGGCCTAGGATCATGAAACTTTATAGGTACATTGATCATGACTGGCAGATGACCCCTATTGATTTTGAGGTTACTAGGTCAAAGGTCAAGGTCACAGTGACTAGAAATAGTAAAATGGTTTCCAGATGATAACTCAAGAACGCTTACGCCTAGTTGTTTTGCAGACAGGGGGCGGGCTCGACATTGACTTTTTTACAGCAAGACCATCACACTTGCTCCTTTTGAAATCGACTAGCACCAATGTTATGTCTTCTAGACCATAATTGACGGAGCAAATTACCAAAAGTGTGTGATTAAAGTTACGCTGTTTTTCAGACTATTGACCTGTTGGTGATTTTAAGTCATTTTACTACTTAAGAGCTAAGGGAGTATGATGGTCGGCTAGGCTAGGGAGTATGATGGGCGGCTAGGCTAGGGAGTATGATGGGCGGCTAGGAGAAATTAAAATTTGCCTAAAGCTTGGTAATTAAGCAGAGAAGAGAACTTGTGTACTGTAGAAATTCTTATCTGTTTAAATTTCTCTGACAATTTTAGTTCAATATTTGAGCTGCATTCTGATAAAACTTGGCTGTATGCATGTGCATAAAGTCTCATTCCAGATTAGCCTGTACAGGCTAATCAGGGACTATACTTAACCCTTTGCATGCTGGGAAATTTGTCATCTGCTTAAATGTCGTCTGCTGAATTTCTAAAATTAGCATTTTCTTCGATTTTTTTTAAAGAAAACTATCAGAATAGCAAACAGTTTGGATCCTGATGAGACGTGGCGTCTCATCTGGATCCAAACTGTTTGCAAAAACCTTCAAAATCCGGTTCCAGCACTCAAAGGGTTAACACCTATACTGGAATTGTGTTTAGAAGAGACTTCCTTTAAACGAAAAATTCCATAAAAGCAAAAAGTGTCGTCCCTGATAAGCCTGTGAGGACTGTACAGGCTAATCTGGGACAACACTTTACGCACATGAACTAGGCCCCATTTTTCCCAGAGCGAGGCTCATTTTTATCCCTACAGCATAACAGTCCTTTATTCGAGCCTAATATTTACAGCATTCCAGTCTTGGACGATTTTAGGAAAATATTTTTATCCATGCAGCGTATCAGTCCTTCATTCGAGCCTACGCGACCTACCCACACGAGCTTAAGTCCATATTCCACCTCCGACATCTACACCTGGGACACGTGGCCAAAACGTTCGGACTTCGAGCAGCGCCGACTGACATGTCCAACATCCCTGGAATCAATCGCACCACACTGTCACACAAGAGAAAACATGAGAGTGGGGAAGGGTAAGTTTTAAGTTGAAGGTTAAATCTATTTATATTATCTCACTTGCATCAAAAGCCTGAGGCTTATTGAAACGCTGTCAAGTCTGTTTTTCTGGGTATAACAGGTAGTTGGTGTCTATGGGGGAGATCTAAAGAATGCTACTAAAGTTGGGATCAAATCCATGACCTGCTGGTCGCTAGGTGGATACCATATCGACTTCCCCATGGGAAAGTAATTTTTACCAAATACATGTTGTGACCATAAAATGATCTTTTTTACTCTTATGTTTATGAAAAAATAAATAAAAAGAGGTCTGTTTTAACCAAATGGTTACCATTATAAACTTAACTTTTTTTAAAGCTGTATAAGTAAATAAATATAATCGAGAGTTTTATTGTCATCTGTAAGACCTGTATCTCTAACTGAAAGGTCAAGGTCACACGCAGAGATCAATGTTCAAATAAGGTATGATATAGTTTGTTAACCCTTTGAGCGCTGGAACCGAATTTTGAAGGCCTTTGCAAACAGTTTGGATCCAGATGAGACACCACAGAACGTGGCGTCTCATCAGGATCCAAACTGTTTGCTATTCTGATAGTATTCTTTGAAAAAAAAATCGAAGAAAATGCTAATTTTAGAAATTCAGCAGACGACATTTTAGCAGACGACAAATTTTCCAGCATGCAAAGGGTTAAGACTGTAACTTCATCATGCATAGGCGATTTGAAAATAAGTTACCAACATTTCAGCATGTGGAGACAGTGTGTCATGTGCAATACCTGTGACCCTAGCTCAAAGTTCAATGTCACAAATACATTGAACTTTGTGTGTTAAAATATTAAGACATTTAAGAAAAAGTTTTTGGAACAAAAATTAATTTTGATATTTAATTCTTGAAATGTTTTACTTTGAACAGACCAGACTTTAAGAAGAAGAAGAAAACATCAATGTCAGAGTTTAAAGGGCCCCTCATTTACAAGAGGAAGTCAACCAAGGGTGCAACTAAGGGGGCAAAACTTAAACAAAAGAAGCACTTCAAAAAGAAGAAACAATGAGACGAAAAACAGACAAGTGTTTATATTTTACAACAATAATAACACAAGTTTTACTAAAACTGTTCCAAGAAAAGAAACCCAAAGTAGCAAAAATAAAATAAAAAATATTAACTGATTTATTTTATAGGATTGTAAATTTGAATTGTTCCATGTTCTTCAATGCTTTTATACACAAATGCCCAATTTGACTGTATTACAAAGGTTCTTTTACCTAAAATCGAAGTATTAACAAATTTTGTTATATATTAAGGTGTTTGTCATAGGGTTATAACAGTAAACTCTGTAACTGTTTTGCAAATCATAGTCATTCATATACATGTACCAATTGTAGATTGTCACTTTAGAAAACATTTTATGAGATAAATTCTGTATTTGATATTTGTTTTTACTGACTGTACAGAATACTGTTGTCAAAGTTGTCAGAATAAACATATATAAAAAAAAATAATTAACAGGTTTAGTTAAAACACCCAAATTCTTACTAAAAAATTGGGAAGCATATGGAAGCTATGAGCAACGCTTAGGGAAAACAGGGCTTAATGCATGTGTGTTAAGTATCGTCCTAGATTACCTTGTGCAGTCAGCACAGGCTAATCTTGTGCAACTTCTTCCGCCTAGAGGGAATTTTTGTTTATAAGAGTATTCCTTTGCATTAAACATTTTGTTTAGAAGAGTCTTCCTTTTAAATAAAAATTCCATAAAAAACAGCAAGTGTCCTCTGTTGCGGACTCCACAGGCTACAAGCGTCCTCTGTTAAGGACTTCACAGGCTACAAGCGTCCTCTGTTGCAGACTTCACAGCCTGCAAGCGTCCTCTGTTGCGGACTTCACAGGCTACAAACGTCCTCTGTTGCAGACTTCACAGGCTACAAGCGTCCTCTGTTGCAGACTTCACAGGCTACAAGCGTCCTCTGTTGCGGACTTCACAGGCTACAAGCAACCTCTGTTGAGGACTTCACAGGCTACAAGTGTCCTCTGTTGCAGACTTCACAGGCTACAAGTGTCCTCTGTTGCAGACTTCACAGGCTACAAGCAATCTCTGTTGCAGACTTCACAGGCTACAAGCAACCTCTGTTGAGGACTTCACAGGCTACAAGTGTCCTCTGTTGCAGACTTCACAGGCTACAAGTGTCCACTGTTGCAGACTTCACAGGCTACAAGCGTCCACTGTTGCAGACTTCACAGGCTACAAGCGTCCTCTGTTGCGGACTTCACAGGCTACAAGTGTCAACTGTTGCGGACTTCATAGACTAATATGTAGTCCTTTGCCTTTGACCCCTTGCACTTTGCCATGTGCTTAGCTGCCCTAAAAAATGTTTTAAATTCGTGGCACAAACTTCTTCATTTCTCAAGAAGTTAAATTGAACCTTTAAATATGTCATAACCATGAAGTGTATATTTGCCATACACAATTTTCACTTATTTCTGAGTTAGTGATTCTGAGTAAGTTAAACTTAGTTATGGACTTAATGAACTTAGTAAGCTGCTCTGTTTGTGACAAAATACGATTTTAGGACATAACAAAATGTTTCCTATGTGCATTAAGAAAGGGGACCCTTTTTAGCTCAGCTGAGTACAAAGTGATTGGTGATCCATATAATTGGAACCTCTCTTGCGTTGTCTGTGGTCTATCTGATGTTAATTATTGGCATGATGAACACAAAAAGAGACTACCAGGGTTGTGATTATTCCTCCTTCTAGCTTATTTCTTCGATTTGAATCCCAATATTTCTTCACAAAAATGTCTTACTTTAACTGCATATATTTACAAGTGAAGAGTTGTTTTATCAAGCCCTGTAAAGGGGGTGTGAGGTGTTTACACAATCATACCCCTTGATTTATATTCATGCCATCTTGATAACACTTGCACTGCTTATGTATAAACATAAAATCCTTTTCTCTGTTTTTTTAATTGACTATAAAACCTTCAGAGTTATTACTCTTTTTTTATGAGAAAATACTGCCAAATAGACTTGCAAACCAGCTGTGTTTTTCATCTGATCTTGAATAACTCTCATCTGCCTGTGTACACTGATTATCCTTAAACTTCACCACTGGTGGTACACCTCAGGCAGTACTGCAGGCAGTGAGTATGTATATGTAATCAATAGTGTTTAACAGCTTGTGCGAGGACGTTGGCAAGTTTGTCATTGAAATCTGTACATATTGGCTGCATTCAGGGAAAACAGGGCTTAATGCATGTCAAATAAGTGGTGTCATGTGCTCACTGATTAGCCTGTGCAGTGTGCACAAGCAAATCAAGGACGACACATTCTGATTTTATGGTGTTTTTCGTTTAAAGAGTCTCTGGTACTGGGATGACAATTAATGGATATGCATTAAGCCCTGTTTTCATAAAATGAAGCTTAAATAATCTTTTCTATAAATGATTTGAAAAAAAAAAGATAAAAGTGATAATAACTTCAAAGTAACCTCGCTGACAAGGCAAATATATAAAATCACTTTTATATCAAATAAACAACCAATGAGTTCTAAATTTTTACCTTGTGGCATTTTTTAGTAAACATCTGAAAGGGACCTTTTCACAGTTTGTCATTAAATGCTTAATAATAATATTGATAAATGTAAACATTTGGATCTTAAAAGCTCAATTACAAAAAAACAAGAATAAAATAAAAAAAAAACCCTCAACTGGGCTCGAACCACTGACCCCTGGAATAAAAGTCTATCGTTTAGACCACTCGGCCATCCGTGCTCATATAATGAGAGATGTGTTGTATACTTTATATAAGCAATCCTTGTAGTATGATAAAATATAACGACAACAACAGAACTCTCAAAATTATTAAATCGTTTAATTTTGTCAATTAACCAAAACGTGAAAAGGTCCTTTAATGTCTTCAGACTTGCAAATTGAATGAGTTCAATACACTGTCCGATTTTACATCATGTATAACTTTCAGGTTTAGTGGTTGCCTGTTAGCCTGGGGCAAGTAGATATAAGCCCAGGAAACTCAATTTCAAAAGTTGGTTACAGTTGGGCTGAAAAGCAGGGCAAATAGCTTTTTCAAAGCTTGAAACAACTCAATCCAATTAAACATAGAATACAAATTGGCTGTGGATCAATTAGGCCTAGGAAATGATTCAATTCTGGCTCACANGTTGTGATTATTCCTCCTTCTAGCTTATTTCTTCGATTTGAATCCCAATATTTCTTCACAAAAATGTCTTACTTTAACTGCATATATTTACAAGTGAAGAGTTGTTTTATCAAGCCCTGTAAAGGGGGTGTGAGGTGTTTACACAATCATACCCCTTGATTTATATTCATGCCATCTTGATAACACTTGCACTGCTTATGTATAAACATAAAATCCTTTTCTCTGTTTTTTTAATTGACTATAAAACCTTCAGAGTTATTACTCTTTTTTTATGAGAAAATACTGCCAAATAGACTTGCAAACCAGCTGTGTTTTTCATCTGATCTTGAATAACTCTCATCTGCCTGTGTACACTGATTATCCTTAAACTTCACCACTGGTGGTACACCTCAGGCAGTACTGCAGGCAGTGAGTATGTGTATGTAATCAATAGTGTTTAACAGCTTGTGCGAGGACGTTGGCAAGTTTGTCATTGAAATCTGTACATATTGGCTGCATTCAGGGAAAACAGGGCTTAATGCATGTCAAATAAGTGGTGTCATGTGCTCACTGATTAGCCTGTGCAGTGTGCACAAGCAAATCAAGGACGACACATTCTGATTTTATGGTGTTTTTCGTTTAAAGAGTCTCTGGTACTGGGATGACAATTAATGGATATGCATTAAGCCCTGTTTTCATAAAATGAAGCTTAAATAATCTTTTCTATAAATGATTTGAAAAAAAAAAGATAAAAGTGATAATAACTTCAAAGTAACCTCGCTGACAAGGCAAATATATAAAATCACTTTTATATCAAATAAACAACCAATGAGTTCTAAATTTTTACCTTGTGGCATTTTTTAGTAAACATCTAAAAGGGACCTTTTCACAGTTTGTCATTAAATGCTTAATAATAATATTGATAAATGTAAACATTTGGATCTTAAAAGCTCAATTACAAAAAAACAAGAATAAAATAAAAAAAAAACCCTCAACTGGGCTCGAACCACTGACCCCTGGAATAAAAGTCTATCGTTTAGACCACTCGGCCATCCGTGCTCATATAATGAGAGATGTGTTGTATACTTTATATAAGCAATCCTTGTAGTATGATAAAATATAACGACAACAACAGAACTCTCAAAATTATTAAATCGTTTAATTTTGTCAATTAACCAAAACGTGAAAAGGTCCTTTAATGTCTTCAGACTTGCAAATTGAATGAGTTCAATACACTGTCCGATTTTACATCATGTATAACTTTCAGGTTTAGTGGTTGCCTGTTAGCCTGGGGCAAGTAGATATAAGCCCAGGAAACTCAATTTCAAAAGTTGGTTACAGTTGGGCTGAAAAGCAGGGCAAATAGCTTTTTCAAAGCTTGAAACAACTCAATCCAATTAAACAAAGAATACAAATTGGCTGTGGATCAATTAGGCCTAGGAAATGATTCAATTCTGGCTCACAACAGGACATAATGCATTAAAAGTCTGTCATGTCGGCAAACTTGTTGCTCAATAATTTAAAGAAAATAAATAAAAGTATAAGATACACATAACACAAAATGTACATGATTCTAGGCTTGTAATTCTTTAGCAAGGCAACCAAAATTCTAAAGATGGTTTCCAGTGTAGCAACCAATTGCGAAAAAAGAGACATATTGTTGTTATTTTGTCTAAGTTATCTCTATAACACAAATATGAGGATAAACAGTGCACCCACATCTCGACCTGTGCTTTAAGACACACTTTATAAATTTGAATGGTGGTTGTGTTCATTTCAAACTTGCGATATAAAAAGCTATAACATAATTTTGGAAACTGAGTTGCGTCTAAGATTATGCAATAGCGAACAACTTCAGTGCCTTCAGCGCTTATTATTTGTGCAATAACCAATACTATACACTTTTTTCATGAATCTTAACAATTTTTATCTGTTTGACAATGATATGTTTTAACATATAACCTTGATTTTCATGCTATCTTAACCAAACTTGCAACAATTGGATGAGAGTTAGACTTCAAAACAGTCTGAAATGGTCTAGATTAACATACAAACACAAGGCTTATGAGATATTAGTTTGCAATACAAATGCTCAAAAATGTTTAAGACATAGTCTAAGACTACATGTAAATGTTTTGTCTGGCTAGCTCAGTTGGTAGAATTCTGTATTAGTGATATGAGGATAGCGGTTTTATTCCCTGTCTGTACACATAATGTGAGTGGGGATTGGTAATAAATTAATGTCTTTGACCATTCTCCCCCTACCACTGGATCAAGTAGGACAGTTGTCACATGTGCACTTATAACTGGTAAAAACGCATAACTCTTTCAGTGCTGGAACCGAATTTGAAGGCCTTTGCAAACAGTTTGGATCCAGATGAGACGCCACAAAACGTGGCGTCTGTGGCGTCTCATCAGGATCCAAACTGTTTGCTATTCTAATAGTATTCTTTAAAAAAAAAAAACACAGAAAATGCTAATTTTAGAAATTCAGCGGACAACATTTTAGCAGACGACAAATTTCCCAGCATGCAAAGGGTTAAGCTGCAAGCAGCTGAACTGGTTGCACGGGTATTACTAAAATACTGTTCAAAACTGTGACAATTCTTAACAAACTATTATTTTGTTCTGGAACAAACTAAGGCAAAACTATAAACTTCTCATTTGAAGCCCAATATTAGTCAGCCCATCATCTTTTATCAAAGTTACCAGCAGCAACAGCAAGATATCAGTCTGATGTGGCACATTGGTCTGTGGAATTACCAGTATACCCCTTTGAGTGCTGGAACCAGATTTTGAAGGCCTTTGCAAACAGTTTGGATCCAGATGAGACGCCACAGAACGTGGCGTCTCATCAGGATCCAAACTGTTTGCTATTCTGATAGTATTCTTTGAAAAAAAATCGAAGAAAATGCTAATTTTAGAAATTTAGCAGACAACATTTTAGCAGACGACAAATTTCCCAGCATGCAAAGGGTTAAAGGTGAAAGCTTCAGGCCATTATGTCCTTTTTGTTGCAAATTGGAAATTTCCTTTGTTGAAAGTAAACGCAGACTTGTATCATTTGATAAACAAAAACTCAAACAATTAATTTGAGTTTATTAGACTTTTTTTTTTTACAATATGAATTAACAATATTTTTTAAACATATTGTTTTACAAGACATGTATATGATCAAAATGATAAACAACCAATGCAATGTCATCTAAATGAGAGGCAAAGAAACGCCTTTCACAATGAATATTTGGCAAACAGAAACTATACAAATACTTTACATAACAAATGATCATAAAGCACTTTGCAAATAAAACTTACAAATATAATACATGTACTTAGAACACCTTTGTGTTCCAAAAATGTTCTAAATATTTTTTTAAAAAGTCCTGTATTGATAAATTATTAGTTCTTTTGTTAAAATATAAAAATAATTTAAAGTCTGTTATTGTAGAACTGCAGACTGTAATTATAAAAAAAATAAAATAGTTTTCAATATTAGAATACTAATATGCATCAGGTATTCAAGATTTTGAACGCCTTACTAATTTGTTAATCCACAATTACTGCTAAAGCACAATTTTCAAGGTTATATTTATGAAAAAAATACTGCCCCGAGAAGACTGAAAGTTGTAAACTAAAATCAACATCTGAAAACATTTCAATCTGATGCGTCAGTTTTCAGTATCATTATTAAAATACACAAATCATACAAATTAACCCAAAAAGCTATTACAATTTAACTTAATTGGTAAATAGATCTAATTGCATTAAACCCTTTATATACTTTAACCTTCTGATTTCCCTTTGTTTATTTTCATACTAAACATCAAATAACTAAAGAGACAAAAATCATGAAAGCTACGCTACCACTGTGTGACAATTCATAGGTAGATGGTTCTAATTAAAGAAAATTGCTGTACAAAAGAACCATAACTCTGCACCTCACATGTTAAGATTTGTTGCCCTTTGTTTAGTTAAATAATAAATAATTGCCTTTAGTATCTTCCTTTCTGGCATCAGCTTCCAAGGCTTCTGACCTTACAGCCAAAAACTCAAAATTCACATTAATAATTCATATAAATATAATTCCAATCTCAAAATAGTTCTGGAAGAGGAAAGACAGCAAGAGGGAATGCAAAATGATAAATTGCAAGAAACCCAACAGAAAAATAAAAAATAATGAGCACCCTGATGTGCAAGAATTTATAAAGCTTCTGGCTCCAGAACAAAGAGAAGATCACAATAGAGGTTATGTGGCAGATGTGGTAGAGTTTTAAACAAGAGCTGTCACCATAGGATGACGTATGCCCCCTTTTTCCACATTTTTCTTAACCTAAACGCAAAGTGTTTTTCCACATTTTTCAAAACCTAAACGCAAAGTGTTTTTCCACATTTTTCGAAACCTAAACGCAAAGTGTGACAGAAATTCAGACGGACAGACAGACGGACAGTGCGATCACTATATGCCCACCTTCGGGGCATAAAAATAAAAGAGTAATTGGAATTTTCCAAAAGTGCCTAAATTCATGAGTGTGATTTCAATATGCCTGAAATGATAAGGTGGGGTATTCTTTGGATTGCAATATACCTGAACAAATAAATAATAAACATATGGAAATAATGGTCTTATATGAAAGCCATATATACCATTAAGGCATTGGGTCCTGTTTTAATAAGCTTATTACACAATTCTTGGACTTGAGCATGTATTTTTAATTCGAGTATTTACATCAATTGATGAAAATAAGTGAAAAAGCTAATTTGTTAGAATAAATTTAATTAAGTCTTAGACACCGTGTATTGATTTGAAAAGAATTTCATAAATTTAAAGACCGAAAATGAATATAAATTGTGTGCGTAGGTATGATAATTGTGTAAGAAGCATAGAAGTGTCGTGTTCTGAGAAAAATGGGCAAAATGCTTGTGCGTAAAGTGTCATTCCAGACTAGCCTGTGCAGTCCGCACAGGCTAATCAGGGACGACACTTTCCGCCTAAACAGGATTTTCGCTAAGAAGAGACATCATTAAAACGAAATATTGCATAAAAGTGGAAATTGTCGTCCCTGATTAGCCTGTGCGGACTGCACAGGCTAATCTTGGATGACAATTTACGCACAAGCATTTTGTCCACTTTTCTCAGAACACGACACGATTGTGTAAAAAGCATAGTAAACCAGGACCTTGGGCCCGTTGTCACCAACCCATTCTAAGACTTCAGAATAAAGAATAGACTAAGAACCAAGAAAAATACATCTAGTTTGTGAATATCCCTTTGCATGCTGGGAAATTTGTCGTCTGCTAAAATGTTGTCTGCTGAATTTCTGAAATTAGCATTTTCATCGATTTTTTTCAAAGAATACTATCAGAATAGCAAACAGTTTGGATCCTGATGAGACGCCACATTCTGTGGCGTCTCATCTGGATCCAAACTGTTTGCAAAGGCCTTCAAAATCCGGTTCCAGCGCTCAAAGGGCTAAATATAGCTGGCTATCAATGGTGATTATCTCATTAACAAAATGTTATACATAAAGAATGATAAAAATAGAGAAGATTGATGCCAAGTTTGAATCAAAATTAAAGTAATTCTTGAATATTTCAATTTCAAGAATATTGTTTAGTTTTAACCCATTTATGCCTAGTAGACTCCCATCTTTCTAAATTGGATCAATTTATTTCTAAAATTAGGGATGTCTAGTATATTTATTTCTATATTTAGAATATTTCTTACAGAAATTCCTTTAAGCAAACAGCGCAGACCCTGATGAGACGCCGCATCATGCGGCGTCTCATCTGGGTCTTTGCTGTTTGCCAAGGCCTTTTTTTCTAGACGCTAGGCATAAATGGGTTAAGACTTAAGTCCAACAATTGTGTTGTGAATACAGGCCCAGGTCATGAAATAAATGTGTCAGATCAGAAATGATGAACCTATACCAAATTTTACATGCATAAAGAATTAAAAGAAACTTCTGAATAACGTATTTTTGAAACTGATTTGAAAGCAGGAAATGTATTCATTGTTTGACTATTAGCACTTATTATAATTTATAAAACTGATTCGAAAGCAGGAAATGTATTCATTGTTCGACTATTAGCACTTATTATAATTTATAAAACTGATTCGAAAGCAGTTAATGTATTCCATGTCGATATTATTTGTTGTGCTTTGACATTGTATAATGTTTATGCAATAAATTTTGGACTTGGTACTTGGTAATTTATGAAACTGATTTGAAAGCAGGAAATGTTTTCATTGTTTGACTATTAGCACTTATTATGTTTGAAACTGATTTGAAAGCAGGAAATGTTTTCATTGTTTGACTATTAGCACTTGTTATGTTTGAAACTGATTTGAAAGCAGGAAATATTTTCATTGTTTAACTATTAGAACTTATTATGTTTGAAACTGATTTGAAAGCAGGAAATGTATACATTGTATGACTATTGGCACTTATTATAATTTATAAAACTGATTCGAAAGCAGGAAATTTATTCATTGTTTGACTATTAGCACTTATTATAATTTATAAAACTGATTTGAAAACAGGAAATTTATTCATTGTTTGACTATTAGCCCTTATTATAATTTATAAAACTGATTCGAAAGCAGGAAATGTATACATTGTATGACTATTAGCAGCACTTATAAAAGTTATCATAATATAAGCTTCATTGATTTGTATGCATGTAATAAATGTAGGTTCTTGTTTGCATGTCACAATGTTTGTATTACAAACTATATATTGTTACTTATAACTAGAATTAAAAGATCATTTAATCGATTTCCATATTTTTGAATCAAGTCAAGAGGGCCAAGTTGTAATTGAGTGAAATTTTCAGATTATTATTTCTTTAAAAAGAGGTCAAACACTCCATGTCTAAGCAGTTTTCACTAGTTTAAAGCATTTTTAATGTAAAACCAAAGAAACAAAAAAATAAGAAACCTAAAACAAATAAAGAAAATATCTTCAGTTTTCCCTAGGGCCATTTTTTTAAGGACTGTCTTATAACTATCTGACTTCTGTCACTCTATAAAACCATACAGTCGTGTTTTATATTCTCTAAATGTAATTTTATAGTGGCAAATACTACATTGCATAATAGACAAATATTCACAAAATATATCAGAACCTAGGTCTCTTTTGGCACTTTATAAGTTGTGGACCCTGACAATTGTGAGATATTCACTGGGAACTGACCAATAATAAAACTGAACTAGTTATAAAACAGTCTGTGTTTCATATTGTACATATTCCCAACAATATTGCCAGCCCCATTGTTATGAGTATGAAAACACATTTTATAAATGTATCATGCAGAAAATGCTAGGTGGTAAGGTTGCTCAAGTAAAGCAAAACATCTTAACCCATTTATTCCTAGTGGACTCTCCCATCCTTCTAAATTGGATCAATTTATTTCCAAAATTNAAGCAGGAAATGTATTCATTGTATGACTATAAGCACTTATTATAATTTATAAAACTGATTCGAAAGCAGGAAATTTATTCATTGTATGGCTATTAGCACTTATTATAATTTATAAAACTGATTCGAAAGCAGGAAATTTATTCATTGTTTGGCTATTAGCACTTATTATAATTTATAAAACTGATTTGAAAGCAGGAAATTTATTCATTGTTTGACTATTAGCACTTATTATAATTTATAAAACTGATTCGAAAGCAGAAACTGTATACATTGTATGACTATTAGCACTTATAAAAGTTATCATAATATAAGCTTCATTGATTTGTATGCATATAATAAATGTAGGTTCTTGTTTGCATGTCACAATGTTTGTATTACAAACTATATATTGTTACTTATAACTAGCATTAAAAGATCATTCAAGCGATTTCCATATTTTTGAATCAAGTCAAGAGGGCCAAGTTGTAATTGAGTGAAAATTAACCAAAGAAACAAAAAATTAAGAAACCTAAAACAAATAAAGAAAATATCTTCAGTTTTCCCTAGGGCCATTTTTTTAAGGACTGTCTTATAAACTATCTGACTTCTGTCGCTCTATAAAACCATACAGTCGTGTTTTATATTCTCTAAATCTAATTTTATAGTGGCAAATAATACATTGCATAATAGACAAATATTCACAAAATATATCAGAACCTAGGTCTGTTTGGGCACTTTATAAGTTGTGGACCATGGCAATTGTGAGATATTCACTGGGAACTGACCAATAATAAAACTGAACTGGGTATAAAACAGTCTGTGTTTCATATTGTACATATTCCCAACAATATTGTCAGCTTTATGGCTATGAGTATGAAAACACATTTTATAAATGTATCATGCAGAAAATGCTAGGTGGTAAGGTTGCTTAAGTAAAGCAAAACATCTTAAATTATAATGAGGCAAATAATTCAATAAATAAACACCGTCTCAACAATATCTACATAAAAATAAACTGGACATATACAAACATACAGTGATAACAAACCAATAATAATCTACAAATGAGCTGATTGAATTAATTTCCCCTATATAGCGTTCTTATATATCGGCAGGGGATGTGCTTCTGTGTTAATAACAAACTTATCCAACGGGATTAAATCCGGATCGTCGCTAAAAATCAAATATAAATACTTTAACGTTTCCGCCAAGAAAAAACTTTCCATTTTGTCTCTATAGCTGGGGCTGCCAGCATTTTTAACATTGTTTATCGAGGAGTAACCGAATCCAGGCACTCGGGTATATTTCTTGAACGCCTGGAAAATCTTCCAGCCCCATTCCCGATACTTCTCATCCTGCGTGAGGCGATACAGATAGAATATACTCTCCACCGTCTCAGGCCTCAGGAGATTGTGAGCATCAGCACTCTGAAAATGTAATACAAAAAGAGTGATTCAAATGAGACTTGTTCGTGCAAAACGGAGCTTAATGCATGTGCGTAAAGTGTCGTCCCAGAGTCCGCACAGGCTTATTAGGGACGGTAATTATTGTATTTTTCATTTAAATGAAAAAAAGGAAATCACTTAGCGAAAATCCAACTTAAGCAGGAAGTGTTGTCCCTGATTAGCCTTTGCAGATGACACTACGCACATGCATTTAACCCCGTTTTTCCAAAGCGTCGCTCAATGGTTTATTGTAGCATTATTTCAACTAGAAAATCTAGAGCATTGTCACACAAATGACTTATACACCTGCACCACTTTGTCAGTAATATTCAAGGGCAAATAACCCAGGAAAGTGCGGATCACTGGTGATGAAAGAAAGTCATAATGACAAATTGTAAGTTTCAATTAAATCGCTTTTAACCCTTTGCATGCTGGGTAATTTGTCGTCTGATAAAATGTCGTCTGCTGAATTTCTAAAATTAGCATTTTCTTCGATTTTTTCAAAGAATACTATCAGAATAGCAAACAGTTTGGATCCTGATGAGACGCCACGTTGTGTGGCGTCTCATCTGGATCCAAACTGTTTGCAAAAACCTTCAAAATCCAGTTCCAGCGCTCAAAGGGTTAAATGTGGAAGTAGTTAGCTTAACAAATTTATAATATTTAACACAGATGTCTTTTGATTGTATGGGATATAAGACCATTCATCGAGTGCAGGTTCTCAATGTCTTTGATTTTAGGTATGCACAATAACAAAACATTAACGATGACCTTAACATCTATAAAAAAAATTTACTCTTATGTTTTAAATGTTTTCCTTGAATTTTAACCAGTCAGATAGAACGTATGTCAGGAAAACAGTCAGTTTTTAATCATAAATAAATAAATAAAATATATAATCATCATAAAAGTATGACTTTAACTTCTAATTTTAACCTTGAGCTTCAATGAAGCAACATGCCTATTATTGGCAACACACAGTCTCAGGTTGATTAACATTTGTGCCACATTATTTTGAAATATATTTAAACGCTTGGCCAAATAAGAGAGCGGCCAAGAATCGAGACAGACAGACTGACACCCGACAGTCAGACCCTTGGAAAATGTTATTTTTATATAGAGACCATTTTTTTTTTTACTGGTAGTGTGAAAAGATATTTTGTTTAGCATTATTACAATATCTGTACAACAGTGCCCAAACAAATCATAGCTAAACCAACAACAAACCAATGATGAGTGACAAAGATGCTTTATTTATTTCTACATCTGTATAGTAAAGGTAGAGACACTTTACTAACCTATATGCTTTGTATTTCATTGACTTCTATTCTATCGATAATTTAAGGTGTTTTGGATCTGTTTTTTTAAATCTCTAGTTGCATAACATTATTGTGTTATTATGCATATTGTATATGTATTTGTTTGCAATCTTGAAATAAAATGCGTTAAAACTTTAAAAAAAAAATATCCTTGTTTCCCTCACCTTCACTATAAGATCATCAGACGCCCCAGTGGCCATATTGAAGTAGACGATCTCCGGGCTCAGTTTGGTGGGCATGCGTGCGTACATCTCATAGCAGGTGCGTGTCATCTCCTTGCCCAGGTCCAGGTAGTCGGCAGGCAGTCCATTAGCGTGACCCAGCGCCAGGGTACCACCCATGAAGCAGACCAGATGGTCCTACAGAGTAGGTGGGCAAAAAATACTTAACAAATTTAATTGCCCCGAAAAAAAAAATTCCCTAAAATTGCTAGTTTTAATCCTTAATATTATTATACGGTATAAATCAAAAATTAAAGATGACTGGCCCACATGATTAAATAATTTTAGTTGTTAAGGAATTGAGGTAAGAATGTTTATATTGGCAATATATACATTCTTAGCTCAAGTCCTACACAACTGAATTTGTGGCTCTTACTTCTGACAAGATATGAGAAGTGCTCTGAGAAAACTGGGTATAACCCTTTGCATGCTGGGAAATTTGTCGTCTGCTAAAATGTCGTCTGCTGAATTTCTAAAATTAGCATTTTCTTCACTTTTTTTCAAAGACCACTATCAGAATAGCAAACAGTTTGGATCCTGATGAGACGCCACGTTGTGTGGCGTCTCATCTGGATCCAAACTGTTTGCAAAGGCCTTTAAAATCCGGTTCCAGCGCTCAAATGGTTAAGTGTCATCCCAGTCTAACCTGTGTAGTCGTCACAGGCTAAACAGGGATGAAAATTTTGCCCAAAACTGGATATTTGCTAAGGAAAGACCTTATTACGGCAAAAAATACTATTTAATCAGAAAGGGTCGTCCCTGATTAACCCGTGTGGACTGCGCAGGCGAATTTGGGAGGACACTTTACGTACATGTATCATGCTTGGTTTTCCCAGAGCCAGACTTATATAATATCAGAATAAGACAGAATGCTATGAACCATTTTTGGCAAGGCTCTAACTCCTGATATAACATATAACATAATGTAACATATCAATCAGATAGAATTCTAAGTACCATTTTGGGTGCAAAGCTGTGTCCATTGACCAGCTCTCCTATGTAGGTCAGTTTGGAAGGCTCCGACTTCCTGACAAGGTGCTTCTTCATCCCTTCAACGCTGGCAACAAAGTCATCTTTATACCTGCGGAAAAGAACATTTCAAACAAGCCATGTCAGAAGCTTTTATTTGGAAGACTACTTGGTGAACATCAAAAGTAAAGTTAACTGTAATTCACGAAAATAATTCAAATATATGTTCCACGTGAAAATTAATATAATTATTATAGGTGAGTTTTTTTAAATGGTTAAATGATAGTTGATTGTAAGATGGTTGTTCTCTCTCTAGGTTAAAAAGTAATCTTTAAACAAGAGATGTTTGTAACAAAATGTTATTCCCCCTCCAAACTTGCAGCAAAGTAGTTCCCTGACCTTGACCTTTGATCATTTGATGTGAAAATTATAAGCGGTCGTCCTTAGTCAAGACTACAGCATACTAATTCATACATTCCAAAGCTTTCTTGAAATATTGTAAGGATGCAATTTTCATGTCACGAGCGCTCTTTGATCTTTGACCTGTTGAACTCAAAATTAAAAGGCATCTTTCTATCCTCCAAAGTACCCAGAAAAGCAATTGTGTCGTATTCTGAGAAAACTGGGCAAAATGCTTCTGCGTAAATTGTCATCCCAGATTAGCCTGTGCAGTCCGCACAGGCTAATCAGGGAAGACAATTTCTGCTTTTATGGAATTTTTCGTTTAAATAATGTCCCTTCTTAGGGAAAATCCAGTTTAAGCGGAAAGTGTCGCCCCGGATTAGCCTGTGCGGACTGCACAGGCTAATCTGGGATGACACTTTACGCACAAGCATTTTGCCCAGTTTTCTCAGAACACGCCACATTGGTCAAGATTTCTCTAGATATTGTTAGGAAACCAATTTCATGATACAAACTAATGTGATAATCACTTTTGACCTGATAACCTCAAATTTAATAAGCATCTTTCTTTCCACACAAGTTAACACTACACCAATGTGCATGATAGTAGGTCAAAGCGTTCTAAAACTATTGTGCTGAAACAAATTTCCTGTTAAAAGCCCCTCTGACCTTGACCTTTGACCTATTGACCTCAAATTTGATAGATTCATTCTTTCTTCCCAAGAAACCAGCACACAAATTTAGATTATTTTTGGTCAAAGCGCTTTATCAATACGTTATTCTTGAATCTAGATAAAACTTTTGGAAAGCTAAAAGGGCCAATTCAAAATATTTCAAGGGCCAATACTCAAGAATTTCTTGATAGTATATAATACAATAAATTTATATAATATATTAGTTAATAAATTTGTATCATATTAATCATATAATAGTTAATTTAAAAAAATATTTTATGTGAACTTTCTTACTGGTCCTTATCGTTCTTAAATCACTGATATTTCCCTATAAACCACAGAAAAGCATTAAATAAATTAGTTAAGTAAGTGTAATAATAATTATCTATTATACAAATATTCTAAATCAATCGCCTCTCTTACTGGTCCTCTGTTTTTCCTGTCTGTATCCACTGCTTAAACAGGTATTCATAGTAGCTGTCTCCCCTAGCGCCAACACTGATGGTAGCAGAGTTACGCAACTTGCCAGTCTGAGCGTTGATGAAGATCGGCACAAGACCGTCCTTCTTTGGCTCGTCATGGACGTGCTTTGCCACTTCATTTACTGCGTCCTTTAAATAGTATAGAAACATTGATCTCATATGGCAAACAATTAAACTCCAGAAACTTTATCAGGATACCTTACATACTTACTCTGTTCACCAAAAATCTTCAGATTTACATAGATACAACAAAGTTGGCTTCCAAAAAAAGGTAATTGGATGAAAATAGGAGAAATCTCACCCCAGCATATGAGCCTTGTTCTGGGCTTAATGCATGTGCGCAAAGTGTTCTTCCATATTGGCCTGTGCAGTCCGCACAGGCTTATCTGAGACGCCACTTTTCTCTTGAATGGTATTTTTTGTTTAAGAAAGTCTCTTCTTAGTGAAAATCCAGTTGAGGTGTAAAGTGTTGTCCCTGATTAGCCTGTGCAGACTGCACAGGCTAATCTAAGACGACACTTTTTGAACATGCATTTAGCTTCGTTTTTCCAAAGCGAGTCTCGTATCTATTCTCATATAACAAACAATTAGAATCCAGAATATATATCAGGAAAGAAATTCTTGTTCGTATCTGCTATTTTAAAACAGAACACCAACTGAAAACATAAATGATAAAAACTGGATCACAGCCTTGGAAAAGTAAATGCAAAGAATTGTGAATTGAAACTGGTTTGATGACTAGCCAAACCTCACACTTACCCCAAAATTAACAAAACCAAAAAAATCGCCAAAAGAGGACCAGCATTGCAATAGTGGAAATGCTTTGTTTTCGGCAATCAATGGGTCTGTGAATTAAATCATGACTTCATTTTCCAGTAAGAGGCTCATATATTTGCCTGGCCTACCTTATATTTGGGGTCGCCCGTGACCTTTGACAAATCCTTGAACTCCAGCTGGATGGTGGTGACCTCAGAGGTGCTGCTGTCTGGGCCCCAGCGCGGCGCGTGGGCATTGCCCGTACGGAGGTTCACATCAGAGTACGGTACGCGGGATGGAGAGTTGAAACAGGGCAGCAGGCGGTCCCCCAGGTCAACCTGACCAGAACAACGACAAAAACACGTTTTTCATATTTACTTACTTTTAACCCTAAACCACTCAGTTCGCACTTTGACTTTTGTGAGTTAATCCCAGGCTGTTCTGGTTTTATGCTGGTTCCATTTAGCAATTTTCACTTTGCTTCTGAGTGGGAAAGGGTTAAGAACCCATTATTTTTGCATGGGCATTGCTCGTACGCAGGTTCACATCTGAGTACGGGACGTGGGACGGAGAGTTGAAGCACGGCCAAGGTCAATCTGTCCAGGATGACTTCTACCTTGTTATTTAGTTTTATAGTTAATTGCCAGGACTTTTTTCCTTCTTAGAAAATTCCAGTTTTTCACAAATATTAGAAGTTCTCGACTCAAATTTTCGCAATTTAAAGAAGTTTGTGACTCAAATTTTCACAATTTAAAAAAGTTTGTGACTCATTTTTTCCCAATTAAAAACCGTTTGTGACTCATTTTTTTAAAAAATGAGTCGCAAAACACACCAAGTACTGGTTCTATCCAGGAAACTGACTCGAGAGCTTTTCAATAGGCCTTTGGCTTTTGATGCAATTGAGCTAAAATAAATTGTTTTAACTAAATATTCTGATCATCATTGACAATCGCACCATGTATCTTGAACATTCTAAATCACACAACATTCTAAATCACACATTCTAAATCACACAACATTCTAAATCACACAACATTCTAAATCACACAACATTCTAAATCACACAACATTCTAAATCACACAACATTCTTAATCACACAACATTCTAAATCACACAACATTCTAAATCACACAACATTCTTAATCACACAACATTCTAAATCACACAACTCACAGCTTTTTCCTTGAAGACTACATCTCCCGTGAGATGGTAGGAGCTTAACAAGCCTCCCAGTACTCGGATCGTGATCTCAAACAGATTGACGTCCTGGTCCTTGTCAAACCTCAAGTCCTTCGCTACGAACTCCCTTCCCTCATCATACTCTGAAATGTTGACAATTAATTAGGCTTCAGAAAGAGCAAAGGATTTCCCCGTACTGTAAAATGTCCTCAGTCAAACTTATCATACAACATCGAAATTTCTTATATTTTTTTCAGTTTTCTAATAAACTGCCTTTAAAGAAATTTGTGATATGGAGAAATGTGTAGTTGAATGTATGAAAAACCCTGCTTCTTATGCATGATTTTTTTTTTGAATTTTGGAATTTCTTAATTAAGCCAATAATCTGCATTTTTTTATTTTTTTTCATGCAAATGTCTTCTGTCAGCCAACTTGGAAAGCACTACAAAATTATAACATATTTCTTATTCTTAACCCTTTGTATGCTGGGAAATTTGTCGTCTGCTAAAATGTTGTCTGCTAAATTTCTAAAATTAGCATTTTCTTCGATTTTTTTTCCAAGAATACTATCAGAATAGCAAACGGTTTGGATCCTGATGAGACGCCACGTTTTGTGGCGTCTCATCTGGATCCAAACTGTTTGCAAAGGCCTTCAAAATCCGGTTCCAGCGCTCAAAGGGTTAATTGTCTTTTGCAAATCAATTGACCATAATGAGCCAGAGTCTGGAGTACTCAGAGGAAACTTTGCCTGTTTGGTTGGTGTGGTGGTGTGCTATGGGTGAAAAACAATTAATCATAAAAAAACACAACAAAGTTAAACTAAGTCCTACCTTTCTTCAGTCCCATAATAATGGCTGTATCTAGAGAGTCAACGATGGTCAGTCCAACGCCAAACCACTCTGACCATTTCTTGGTGATGGGTTGGAATTCGTCGTGGCCCCATGCATGCTTCTTGTACGCGGACCAACATTCCTGGAAAGCCTCTATAATCTCCAACTGCTGAGGGTTGTTACGACGATTTGCTGCATATTGGAATACAACAAGATATATTTGAAAACAACCAGAAATATTTGAATACAACAAGAAATATTTTAATACAACGCAAAATGTTTGAATACAACAATAAAAAATTGAATACAACAATAATTATTTGAAAACAACAAGAAATATTTAAATACAACAAGAAATATTTCAATCTGAGAAGAAATATTTGAATACAACACAAAATGTAAGAATACAAAAATAAATATTTGAATACAACAATAAATATTTGACAATATATATTTCAATATAACAAGAAATATTCGGAACGTTTGTTGCAGATTTTTTTGTATGATAACACTACTTCTGCCGATTGTTTTTATTTTAAAGAAATTTGACAAGCATTTGTTTTTTATACATGTTCCCATAAACAAGATGTTGATAAAGAAATAGTTACATCTAATAGTTTGCTGCTGGATATTTAGTTAAAACCACTGCATTGACAACTGCATGATATAACGCCACCTGATATATTTTTTTTATCATGCCAACAGGAAGTTGTTATCAGTCCATGTTTGGAGGTAGGTCATATTGCTCAGAATCAACTGTTCAGTTATGATTTTTGTTAAAATTGAATCGGATTTAACAAAACAATTTGTTACCAAGATCTTACATATTTAGGACACAAAAAGCAACAAAACAGCGAACAACATATTTTACAAATTTTAAGCGGAAGTGCTTAATCAGGCTTGGCAGGAATAAAACAATGCCTCGCTGTTCTTTCATTCTAAGCCTCACCTAATATATATCACAACAGTTAGGGTAGTAACCAGTTATTCTCTATGTTTTCCGTTCTGTGTTCTGTACATGTATAGTAGTTGGCAATAAATATGGTCTGTTTAAAGTATCAAGTTAAGAAAATGGATGTTGAAGAAATAATATACAATACCACTGAAGTAGTCATAGTCCACAACTGCTTCAAACATAAAATGTATATAAGATGCGCTCTGGGAAAAAGGGCTTTTTGCATGTGCATAAAGTGTGGTGCCAGATAAGCCTGTGCAGTCCACACAGGCTAATTAGGTATGATACTTTCTGCTTTTTTTGTTACAGGAAGTATTTTTTTAAACAAAAAATCCAGTCTAGGCCAAAATAGTCGTCCCTGATTAGCCTTTGCGGACTACACAGGCTAATCTGGGACAACACTATGCACATGCATTAAGCCCGTTTTTCCAGAGTGAGGCTCATAAAGAAGAAATGGTATACAATACAACTGAATGAGTCATAATCCACCACAGCTTCAAACTTTCTCCTCAGATCGTAAATAGAGAATACTATGTTAGTGTGATTGTGTACTTAAATTTATCCCACAAGTGAGGAAAGGTTTACATGGCGAGGCTTGCCGAGCCTTGTAAGCCTTTCTGAGACGAGTGGGATAAATTTAAGTACACAATCACACTAACATAGTATTCTATTTATCCTACAAAATGATTTAAAAAACCTGTTTTTTTCTGTTCATCATACCTCAACGTCCCCGATTTAAAAACAAATGATGAAAAAAATCGCTTAAAAGCTGCAGTTTTACTGGGAAAGAATACGACTTTTGCAGTTTGACGTGTTAATAATGACGTCATGAGCACGCGCGCTTAATATGTGTAAAAAATGTGTTTTGCTGTTTGTGATGCATTTTATGTTTAAAATATATTACATCTTGGTATCAAATTGTTTGTTTTGTTAAATCNAATTCCCAATTTGAAAGGCTAGGGCCTCTTCCCAATTTACTGATGAAAAGCCCTGACAATACAACTGAATGAGTCATAATCCTCCACAGCTTCAAACTTTCTCCTCAGATCGTAAAATGGATATGAGCCCAGCTCTGGAAAAACAGGGCTTAAGGCCTGTGCGTTTTCCCAGAGCCAGGCTCATATAATAGAAATGGTATACAATACCACTGAAGTAGTCATAGTCCACGACTGCTTCAAACTTTCTCCTCGGGTCATGTGATTTGTCAATCTCTTCTTGCTGAAATCAAGGACATCTGTGTAAACAAACTATTGGAGCCTCGCTCTGGGAAAATGGGGCTTAATGAATGTGTGTAAAGTGTTGTCCCAGATTAGCCTGTGCAGTCTGCACAGGCTAATCAGGGAAAACACTTCCGCCAAGAGTGGCCTTTAAGTTTAAAAGACTTTCTTGAAACAAAAATTTCCTTAAACGCAGAAAGTGTCGTCCCTGATTAGCCTGTGCAACTCAAATCCATTGTTCTCACATGCTACACTTTGTTATCTGTTTAACCCTTTGAGTGCTGGAACCGGATTTTGAAGGTTTTTGCAAACAGTTTGGATCCAGATGAGACGCCACAGAACGTGGCGTCTCATCAGGATCCAAACTGTTTGCTATTCTGATAGTATTCTTTGAAAAAAAATCGAAGAAAATGCTAATTTTAGAAATTCAGCAGACAACATTTTAGCAGACGACAAATTTCCCAGCATGCAAAGGGTTAA
>VMBQ01002754.1:50711-125949 GCA_007657795.1 Dreissena rostriformis
GATGTGTTTGTGAAACACTATGTCCCCTTTTGAGCGATTTTGACTCATATATTTGACCTTTGACCTTGAAGGATGGCCTTGACATTGACCTTACACCACTCAAAATGTGCAGCTCCATGAGATGCACATGCATGCCAAATACCAAGTTGCTATGTTGAATATTGCAGAAGTTATGGCCAAAATGAGCAATTTTGACCCATATAATTGACCTTTGACCTTGAAGGATGACCGTGACCTTGACCTTTCAGCACTCAAAACGTGCAGCTCCATGAAATACACATGCATGCCAAGTATCAAGTTGCTATGTTGAATATTGCAAAAGTAATGGCCAAAATGAGCGATTTTGACCCATATAATTGAGCTTTGACCTTGAAGGATGAACTTGACCTTTCAGCACTCAAAATGTGCAGCTCCATGAGATACACATGCTTGCCAAATATCAAGTTGCTATGTTGAATATTGCAAAAGTTATGGCCAATGTTTAAGTTTGTGCAAACCAACAAACAAACCAACAAACAAACAAACAAACGGACAGGGCAAAAACAATATGTCCCCCAGTTTAGACTGGGGGACATAAAAAACTGCCCCGCCCCCTGGTGGCCATGTTTTTCAACCAACCGGAACCATTTTCAAACTTGTCTAAGATATCATTGAGACACATGTTCTGACTAAGTTGTATGAAGATTGGACAATAAATATGGCCTCTGGAGTGTTAACAAGGTAAATGTTGACGACGGACGAGGGACGACTGATGACGGACGACGGACAAAAAAACGTGCTCATGGTGAGCTTAAAAGGAAAATAAACCAGAAATTAACTAACACTAAAAAATGAAAACCTAACAGTCAAAATCGACTCTCGTCTTTTCAAATCTAGTGAATCTACATGTAGTGAAAGCTCTTTTGACATAAGTACACATTTCAAGATTTTTACCTCTGCAATTTTGTTTGAAAAGGACATATTCACATAATGATGAATTCCCAATTTATTTCCCAAAATTGGTCACATAATTTCTAAAATAACATTACGATGTCAAGAGTTAAATAAGAGGACAGATATAGAAATTACTCTAATTACAGTCAATAAGAAATTATCATTTCAAATAAAATTTACACAATTAATAAACAATGGAATAGATTCCAAATCAATGAAAGTTGTCTACCTTATTCCCATTTACACACCATGTCATTTTACCAAGCCACCCCGACATAAACGTTTACACTTATTTTCATTATTGTAACTTTTTGCATACCAGAGTAAACAATATCATTTTGATCCACCATTTTTGGTATAGAAGACACCATGCTGTACAATTTTACAATGTTTTCATGAATGTTTCCTCATTTTCAATATTACTTTTTATCATCACTCTAAAACATGCCAAACATGTACATACCACGACATCTGGAATCTGATGGTCTGCTTTCCAATTCCTCCGCTCTTCCTCTCTTGACTTTTCCAACTCATCAGCAACATTCTACCAGAAACAAAACTCATCAGCAACATTCTACCAGAAACAAAACTTATCAGCAACATTCTACCAGAAACAAAACTTATCAGCAAAATTCTACCAGAAACAAAACTTATCGGCAACATTCTACCAGAAACAAAACTCATCAGCAACATTCTACCAGAAACAAAACTTATCAGCAACATTCTACCAGAAACAAAACTCATCAGCAACATCCTATCAGAAACAAGGAGAACACTTTCTAGTTCAAATAAGAAGCCAGTTTTTCTAAGCTTGATTGTATCAAAAGCCAGTAACCTATTAAGAGTCTCTTTGCTTGTTTTTTTTCAAGGTCCTTTTTAATAGTACTTTTTTTAACATATCATAGTTGTCGATTGATGCAGTCATATCATGGTTGTCAGTTTACAAACGAACACTTTTCTGGCCAAGCTCAAACCTAAGTACTTAAAGTACAAATACTTAGGCCAGTAACTGACAATTGTCCTATACTTGATTCACAGTTAGGGGGGAGAAATACCATAGAAATTATTTTCATGAAAAATTCCCGTTCAATATACATCACAGGGCTGGGTATAAACTCACGCTCCAGCGACTAGAAAAAAGGCATTGGCAAACAGCGTAGACCCAGATGAGACGCCGCATAAATGCGGCGTCTCATCAGGGTCTGCACTGTTTGCTTAAAGGAATTTCTGTAAGAAATATTCTAAATATAGAAATAAATATACTAGACATCCCTAATTTTGGAAATAAATTGATCCAATTTAGAAGGATGGGAGAATCCACTAAGCATAAATGGGTTAATTCACAGTTTAGTGCTTTATCACTTGAGCTCATGTTGCCCGGCAATTAATGGTTAAATTGTGTTTCTTGTATGCATATAATAGAATTTAACCTGAGGAAAACAGCAGACATAAATGATAAACCAATGTTTGTATTTAGTATTTTTCTATTTCTCAGTTTTTCATGTTAAATATCTACAAAACATAGAATGAACTACATTGCAGGAAATTCCTGAGGAATAAACACTGCTTTGCAACATCTGTTTCGACAATCTGTGAGGACACTGAAAGTCTATGCCCTAAGCTCTACAACCTGATTGTATATGTTTAATCTTTGCTTAACAACAGATTTATTGATCAAATAGTAACACATGCCAATTATATTTGTAGAGTTTGACAAATATTGGTGATATAGATAATACCTCAAACTGAATTGAATTTGCATAACCATGCGCTAATTGAATTTGCTTAAATATGTGTGAATTGAGTTTGCATAACTATGGGTTAGTTGAAATTTGATCATTCAAGCAATGCGAGGCGCTTAAAAAGACTTTGTGCCAGGTGGTGTTCACTATAAACAACAGAAATCTATACAGTACATGTCAGCAAACTGAATTCTACTGGCAAGCACCTAAACAATTTATCTTGAAAGATGAGAAAAGCTTGTTATTTCAATTATGCATGCATATCTTTGATAATAAAACATACCGTATGTTATATAAAATATTTGTATACATTGTTTTGTTAATGTTTATAACCTGTCAGATGCACATGACTGACTGTGTCACATTGTCTGCAGTTATACTTTTGGAAAATCCATAAATACTAGAAGAGCCAGGCTACCAGGCTTATTCCATATCACCTAAGGTTGCAGTGGCATAGTGGATATGGTGTCCTCCTAGATTGGTTACCTCCCCTTATCTATCGCATACTCTCTATATAGGGATCGGTACAAGCTAATTTTACCGGTACAAAATTGGACCGGTTATTTTTAGAAACAAATCGCGTGATTATTCGAGGTTTAGAGGAAGTAATCCGCGTACCATTTCCGGTTAATTTTCTCAAACTTTTTGACAGCTGACAGGTAAGAATAAAAGCTTGTTCTAGTCAAATAAGATTCATAATACATATGCAACATAAATACTACATGATACATAATATCCTCGCGTTTTAAAAGTGGAAGTTCAGAAATATTAGTTATCAACAGAATGATAGAGAGATTCAAAAAAAATAATCTGGGAAACGCTGCGCGCGAACCATAACATTGTAACGTCACGTAAGTTATAAACCACGCTCCGATTGGTCTTTGCGTTATCCAATTAAAAAATCGCCGATACATAAGCCTGTACCTGTTGTACATTATAGTTAAGTGTCCTCCTAGCCACCTGGGGTTCACGGGTTCGAACATTCTTTAGACCTCTCTAAAAGACACCAAGTACTGGTTCTACCTAGGAAACATACTCGAAAGAGCATGGCTTTCAATGTCGTCAAGCTAAAATAAAAAGGTTTAGACAAAAAATCACCTGGAGTACATCTGGAGGCAGCATATCTACAGGCTGGTTGGGCATGTTTCTAGGCAGCATACGCCCCTCTCGCCCCATGGAGTCCCAGCGGAACACTGGGGCCAGGTAGAACACACACAGGCCTAGCACGCACACCGCTGCTATGATCACTGTCCTCTGTAGGCTTGATAGTCTCCGCCATGCCTATAAGAGACGTTCATTCAATTAAGAAATCATTCTATATTATAAAGGCAACCTATATTGGCCAATAAACAATTTGGATTTGAGCCTCGCTCTGGGAAACGGGGTTTCATGCATGTGTGTAAAGCGTCGTCCCAGATTAGCCTGTGCAGTCTGCATAGGCCAATCAGGGATGACTCTTTGTGTCTAAACTGAATTTTTGCGAAGAAAATATTTCCTTTAAACAAAAAATACCATAAAAGCGGAAAGAATCGTCCTTGATTAGCCTGTGTGGACTGCATGCAAGAGCTAATCTGGGATGACACTTTACGCACATGCATAAAACCCTGTTTTCCCAGAGGGAGGCTCATATTTTATATGCAGCCTATTGGCGGATAATGGTGATAAACCATTTGGATTTCTAATGCATAATCAAATAGGATCTGAACCTTTAAAGACTTGCAATTCTTCTCCATATCTACAACGGTTGTTCATTCAAATAAAAAAATATTTTATATTTATTATTGTGTATTTGCCAATATCTAATCAGGGACGACAATTTCCGCTTTTATGGAATTTTTTGTTTAAATGATGTCTCTTCTTTGCAAAAATCCAGTTTATGCGGAAAGTGTCGTCCCGGATTAGCCTGTGCGGACTGCACAGGCTAATCTGGGATTACACTTTGCGCACAAGCATTTTGCCCAGTTTGCTCAGAACACGCCACCTTTGTAAGCTTTACAGAATGACAATGTTTTATTTTTGTAACAATCACAACCCGCAGAAGTATTTCAAAACATGTAAATACCATGATCTGAAAATTAGTGTGGCAATTAAAATGAAGATATTTTTACCTTGGCTTTGCTCAGGTTATAAGAGACTAATTTTGTGGTTGTTTATGCATACAATAACAATAACAACTGTGCTCTTTGTCTAAAGGATGATAAGCAAGTTTCAGGTCTGCACTTAGTCTTTTTATGACCCTAGATCTTTCCAGAGAAATATAAAAGCATAATAGTATTACTAACTTCAATCATACGTGACATACGTCCCGGATCGTCCCGGAAATGCATACCTTATTCCGCAGTCCCAGAAATCTGTCAAATCTCCCGGATTTTATTAAAACCTGAATGTTCCTTATCTTTGCATGCAAATCTGTGCTTGCCACTAATATTGGGTCGTCTCCAAGGCAATGCCTGTCCGATTAGGCAATTACGCTACGTGTCAAAATCGATCAATTAACGGGGGGTCCTGTTATCTTGTCTTGCAATCACAGTCAAACAAAAGGGGTTTATTCGTTGTGAATTGGCTTGCTCAAATTTGATGGCTGTGTAGTTTTAACGGATTACGCGATGCACATCCATAAATAAATCTAGTTTCACCTGGATTTTCGCGCCTTCACAGTGTCTGATTCATTCACACTCATGATGCGACAAACAACATGCATTTATGCTCAGCGCATACAATGTAAGTTGTAACAGTTTGATGTCAGAGCTTACACCGCACGTGCCACCCATGACAACGTCTGCATTCATCACCCGTCTTACACGCAGTCCACGTTTTAAGACTTTCTGACTTAGCAATTTACGATGTTAATTCTAATTTATTCTTCTTGTTTAAATAATGATTTTTTTTTTGTGCATTGATCTTATGGATGTTAAATTTGTTTATTCCAGGTAAGTTACATGAGTAATTTAACCAGAGACGTTATCTACGTCTCTGATTTTACTAATTGGATATTGCGAAAAAATTCGTACCAAAAATGCATATATGTCTACATATATCTCTTTATGTATACATGTCCCGGAAAATCGGCAAAAGTCCCGGAAAATTGAGCATAATGTCCCGGAATCGGTCTGAAATGTTATGGCATGTATACACATTTTCAATCCTGTTACTGAACAATTAGTAAGTAAAAAATGACTTCACCCCATATGGCCTTTCCCCCTCAAGGTATAATTTGTTAACAGTTTGTATTATCAAAGCATTTCCTGGTATACAACAGTCTGTAACTATGTTAACAAACATGTATCAATAACTCCTTATATATTTTTCACACCGTTCAATCGACTCCTCCAACGGCTGTGGTTCATGCAACGGCTGAGCTACTATATACATGTTGGTAAAAAGCGCAGTGTAAGTTTTTCCCTAATCTTTTTTATTTTACGTATTGAATTGAGCAGATTTGAGTGTGTTCTTTGAGAGCCTAAGTAAGAAGGACTTTGTGAACGTAATCCCTACCTTTCTAGCTGCTTACTTTTTAAGAAATCTGTTAGAATGTGGTCAAAAATCAACCAAAATTCACCACTCTCTCAGTCAAACTCTAATTACACAGGATTTAGACCGAAGATAAATATGAATAACATTTTATTTAAATCTTTAATCATTTGTCTTCGGTTATTCCAAGTTACAGCATCCCACATGAACACACAACATTTTTATCAACGCTTAAATTTGAGTGGGGTTTGAAAAACGCCTCATGACATCGGCTGTGGCTAATTATTAGATGGTCATGCCAATTTGTTCATTCAATTATTACTAGTTGAGCAAGAAATATGGTTCATGCATAAAAGATTAACTTTTAACTACCATTATTTTCATGATATGATGCAGCCTTTACACTAGCTTTTCAAAGTCCCAGTCATAAAATCTGGAAGGCCCACGTTTTAAACTTAAATTCATTACTTTAATGTGGATGTCGGAACAATAAGTTGTGAGTGTGTTTTTTTTTTAACAATTTTTTTAATACAACAAAAGAAAATATTTATATGTTGCTTCTATGTTGTCCACTAGCTGAGCAAAAACACTCTATAAAGCAGCTTGTGGGCAGAGTTTACGGGTAGTTGCAATAATTAAACTCTCAGCTTTACAACCAAAAGGGTTGCTGAGAGTTGCAATGCGCCATCTCTTGTCCAAAGGTGCAAAATTTGATCACCAATGCAAGGGCCAAGGAACACTGAAACTGCAAAAACTTATCAACGTTTACCTGTCTTAACCATAAACTCATGCAAATGGTACCATTAAAGCAAGAAATAATTGCTTTTAATTGACTTTGTTTATCTTTTGTATGCTGTATCCACCATATTGGAAAACTGACTCAATATCGGGTCTAAGGTCGAAGTACACCAATATTTTGCACGTAGGGTTATGTGATGTGGCCTAAGTCGATAACGATGTCGAGGTATTCGATACAGAATGCACTGTTTCAAATTTAAACATAAAAATGTCAGCGAGAAAAGTGTTTAAACATTGTTGTGTTTTTTTAGGGTGCATGCAAAGGATAACATCTGTAGGTTGCTATTCAGGTAAATTTAACATGTTTATGAAGTTTATTCATTATTTTCTCAAACAACATCTGTTTAGTGAAGCGCACGGATTCGCTGCGCTGAACTGCACCCATGTTTATGAAGGGGTGCATATGGACTCCCAGAGCTGCCATTGCAAAAATTATCAAAGGCTCTGGGAGTCCGTTTAAATGGACTAGGTTAATGGGGTGCGAATGATTAGATTAACTGTTTAGATTTGTACATCCTGTGTATAAGAAAACAGCTGCTCACAGAATTATCAGAAACCAATGGACTTTTTATCTTAGTAAAATGGACATAAGACTGCAGTATTCGTGCGTAATCTAAGCCCGGGAGACCATTAACCAATTCAATACCTCGAACAATATAACTGACAATTTGACAAATTCCACAACAATAAAACATACCCTGGTTATGGACTTGCTTTTATAACCGTCAGCAAAGCTTCTCTCCGGATCAAATCCAAGGTTTATCGTAACTCTGTCAGTCGGATTACGCATGTTTATATAATTTATTTGCCACAGTAGCAAGAAAACACTTTAAGTCAGCGAAATTTCGTCAAATCAATCATTTCTGTCGTGTTATTTTCATCTTGATCATACTGACGATTGACTTCACGAAACGCTTTCAAATGTGAATTTTGGACTACGCCGGACGGTGGTAACTAAGGGCTACATCCCACCATTATGTTAAATACGTTACAAAGCGCATGGAAACTTAATGTGTTAAATCGCTTAGATCAACCAGATACAATTGTTGTATGATCAAGAGACCTTACAATTACCAACGCAAATACATGCTTAGGCTGTGTACAAACAGAATTGTTATTTGTATTTGTTTGTGAACATAAACCAATTAAAAAAAAATAAGAAAAACTATAGACGTTTATAGTTTTCTTTTTTTTTTCTTTTTTTTTATGTTCACTAAAAATTACAAATAACTATTCTGTTTGTACACAGCCTAAGCACGTATTTTCGTTGGTTAGTGTAAGGTCTCTTAGTATAGTATTTTTTATATATCTTTAGACAAAACTCATGAAACAAATACTTACAATTTGGTGTCGAACAAACAAAGATTAGATGTTACTGTCAGAATATTAACTGTTTGTTTTGGCTNAGCAAGAAATAATTGCTTTTAATTGACTTTGTTTATCTTTTGTATGCTGTATCCACCATATTGGAAAACTGACTCAATATCGGGTCTAAGGTCGAAGTACACCAATATTTTGCACGTAGGGTTATGTGATGTGGCCTAAGTCGATAACGATGTCGAGGTATTCGATACAGAATGCACTGTTTCAAATTTAAACATAAAAATGTCAGCGAGAAAAGTGTTTAAACATTGTTGTGTTTTTTTAGGGTGCATGCAAAGGATAACATCTGTAGGTTGCTATTCAGGTAAATTTAACATGTTTATGAAGTTTATTCATTATTTTCTCAAACAACATCTGTTTAGTGAAGCGCACGGATTCGCTGCGCTGAACTGCACCCATGTTTATGAAGGGGTGCATATGGACTCCCAGAGCTGCCATTGCAAAAATTATCAAAGGCTCTGGGAGTCCGTTTAAATGGACTAGGTTAATGGGGTGCGAATGATTAGATTAACTGTTTAGATTTGTACATCCTGTGTATAAGAAAACAGCTGCTCACAGAATTATCAGAAACCAATGGACTTTTTATCTTAGTAAAATGGACATAAGACTGCAGTATTCGTGCGTAATCTAAGCCCGGGAGACCATTAACCAATTCAATACCTCGAACAATATAACTGACAATTTGACAAATTCCACAACAATAAAACATACCCTGGTTATGGACTTGCTTTTATAACCGTCAGCAAAGCTTCTCTCCGGATCAAATCCAAGGTTTATCGTAACTCTGTCAGTCGGATTACGCATGTTTATATAATTTATTTGCCACAGTAGCAAGAAAACACTTTAAGTCAGCGAAATTTCGTCAAATCAATCATTTCTGTCGTGTTATTTTCATCTTGATCATACTGACGATTGACTTCACGAAACGCTTTCAAATGTGAATTTTGGACTACGCCGGACGGTGGTAACTAAGGGCTACATCCCACCATTATGTTAAATACGTTACAAAGCGCATGGAAACTTAATGTGTTAAATCGCTTAGATCAACCAGATACAATTGTTGTATGATCAAGAGACCTTACAATTACCAACGCAAATACATGCTTAGGCTGTGTACAAACAGAATTGTTATTTGTATTTGTTTGTGAACATAAACCAATTAAAAAAAAATAAGAAAAACTATAGACGTTTATAGTTTTCTTTTTTTTTTCTTTTTTTTTATGTTCACTAAAAATTACAAATAACTATTCTGTTTGTACACAGCCTAAGCACGTATTTTCGTTGGTTAGTGTAAGGTCTCTTAGTATAGTATTTTTTATATATCTTTAGACAAAACTCATGAAACAAATACTTACAATTTGGTGTCGAACAAACAAAGATTAGATGTTACTGTCAGAATATTAACTGTGTGTTTTGGCTACCCCCGCCATGAAACATAAATGATACCATGCGATGCCTTAAATGGTCATAATTGTGCTTATCATTTTATGTTTTGAGTAATGTTAAATATCTTTAAAAAAAATGATTTTGTAGTAGCTGTTGAAGAATTTGCTTATGCTATTTTTTTAGTATTTATTGTTTCAATTGTAATAAATAATAAAGCTAGTTTAGATGTGTTTTTTATTTCAATCCTGTTAATTAATGTTCTTCTTCCCAAGTTGTCAAAATTCAACAAGGCGAGTCGAATGTCTAAAATCATCAACAGAAACAAAACAATGTTTGTGTGTCCATGGTTTAAGTTTTACGTCTTAAGTTGGCATTGTGTAGATACATTTAAATGTTTAATAATTATCTTTTTAACGACGTGATTAACGTCATTCATGATAATTTAAACACACGTTTTTTTTAGCCACAAGATGATATTTGGAAGTCAGATCTACGTCTGAATAACTCGTACAAATCCTTCATAGGATTTGGATCTGCCGACCTATCTCTATGGTTGACAAATTATGGAAACGTCAGCTGGTACCCAATTCAAGTAAATATTAACTTAATCGCATATCTATCAATAAACAACGTTGATTGATAGATCTTTGGCTTACTATTCTCTAATTGTGGTTTAGTCTGACTTATTGATTTGCGTAATTGTTAGTGGTATCCGATAATTAGTTTCTTAATGAAATAAATTACCAGCGGCCACTTATAAATATGGACAACCCTCAAGATGTATACTATGGCGATTTACCGCCAATCATCATTTAAGTGAAGTCAGTTAAAAATGGCCATCATGATAATTTAAGGGCCTGCATCAACAAACAAATAACGCCAATCGGGTAAACTGTCTTATTACTAAACAGCAAGTCCTTTAAGTGTAACCTTTCTTATTTAAACCTGCATTTCAGAATGTTGATGCTGCATGAATGATGGAAATATACTGAACATTTACCATGCTAAATAATTTCCAGTATATGCATCTTTTGACGATTTAAAAACCTGAAAATTATGAAGCATTACAAACGCGAAACGATTGAATAACTTTGAGAGTTCAGATGTTATCATTATATTTTGTGACATTAAGAGGATTGCTTATATATTGTTTAAAACACACCACTCAATGCATGCGCACGAATGGCCGAGTGGTTTCAGTGCTAGACTTTTAATCCAAGGGTCAGTGGTTCGTGCCCAATTGAGGAATACTTTTTTCTTTCTTTAATTTTAGTCCTTTTTTACTGGAGCTATTTAGTTCTTATGTTTACATTTATCAAATTTAAAGCATTTAATGACAATCTTCAATACTTGCAAAAATCTGCAAAAAGGTCCATTTTAGAATTGGCCGTATGAGTTTAACATGAACGCTGTTATTGTATTCCCTTTTACGCTATTAAGTGAGCATGAGCGGTTGAATTCAAGCTTGTACTCGAACGTAGACGGAGCTACTACATGGTCCACATTTTCGCTCCATTGATCCTCGTCACGCTTCTGAGTCCCTTAACCTTCCTGCTTCCAGTAGATAGTGACGAACGAACCGGTTTTGCCGGCATGTTATTTTTAACGTTTGGCGTCTTCCTGACGAACGTCGCTGCCGAAATTCCCGAAAATTCAGAAGGTGTATCTTACATGTCTTTCTACATTGTGTTTATGATTTGCAATAGCGGTTTTATTGTCTTATTTAGCCTCTTGCAACGCCGTTTGTCGTGGGAAAAAGAGCATCTGAGTGATAAAATTAAACGCGGAGATGCATTGCTGTGTATTTTGACCTTTATAATGGCTATTACAGTCAAGTTACCATTACCGGATCATTACCCATAGCGGATCACTTTGATGTTCAAGAATGCGTATCGCGATAAATAGTTGGCATTTTTAGATGATAATTTGCACACAGCATCTTCAAGGCCTGTTCTTTAGAACGCAATGATTGAATCTTAATCGGAGCTACTCTTTGTCAAACATTTCGGTATGTTTTGCTGACATGTATATACGATTTTGTTGACTTCCGTCTCGTTTCTAAATCGAGGTTGAATATTTTTCGCGGCCATATGCTTTAACTCTGTTGGGAAGTTAGAAGTTTACGCATTAATTTAAAGGCCATTTAGTAGTCTTTCTGCATGTAAAAGTCCATTTCAGTTTTGATTCGTGTTAAATATTTTGCAACACCTTACATGAAATGAAGACTTAGGGCAATAGCGGATCAAGCGTGATAATATGCGTAATGATAATATTTTGTATTAAAATATATGCAAATCTTGTTGATTCTTACAATAAATGATCTCAATCTTAATGTTTTATTTATGTTCCATGTTCAATATCGATGATTAGATATGATTCAAACAATGTACATGGTTTAAAAGATGCCCATATCTTTTCGATCTATTTAGGATTTTCAACAGATAATTCACACAAGAACACCATGCGCAAAGTGTAGATACAAGATCACACATAGAAAACAATTAATAACAAAAACAAATGAATATAATTTATAACTTGCAATTTAACTTGGTCATTGAAAACAACACAATTCATGTTTTCGACAGTTCAAATAGCGTGTGAGATGCCCCATGAGTGGTTTCGATCACGTGATCCGTTATGGCTACAACTGATCCGTTAATGCTAGTCCATATAAACGGACTCCCAGCGCCTTTGATAATTTTTGCTATGACGGCTCTGGGAGTCCATATGCACCACTTCATAAACATGGGTGTAGTTCAGCGCAGCAAATCCGTGCGCTTTACTAAACAGACGTCGTTTGAGACAAATTGAGGAAAATAATGAATAAACTTCATAAACATGTTAAATTTACGTGAATGGCAATCTACGGACGTTATCCTGTGCATGCACCCAAAAAACACGACGATGTTTCAACACACTATCAAATAACCCGATGTGCAAAATATTGGTGTACTGCGACCAAAACCACAACAACACTTTTAAGTCGTCAACAAAATAACAGTTTCCAACATGGTGGATAGATCGTATGAAAGAAGAACGAAGTCAATAAAAAGCATTTAATTTCTTGCTTTAATGGTACCATTTGGATGAGTTTGTGGTTAAGACATGTAAACTTTGATAAGTTTTTTCCAGTTTCAGTGTTCCTTAACCCTTGCATTGTTGATAACATTTTGCACCCATGGACAAGAGACAGCGCATTGCAACTCTCAGTAACCCATTGGGTTATAAAGCTGAGAGTTGAATTATTGCAACTACGTTAATGCATGAATTCTTCGGCGAAAAAAGGTTATCACAAATACATTTTGCCTTCGTTTAAAAATAAGACTATGTGCTGAATCAGTAAGCAAAGGTAATATTTAATGAAACTGGTGTAAAAGAAGTCTCAAAACATTTATTGCTTTTCACCAGAACAACTTTATTACGTTACTGATCCGGTAATGGTAACTTGACTGTATGTGTAGTGCATTTCTCTACATATAACTTAAACATTGTATCATCTTTTGTTTACTTTAAAAGAATTTTATCGACGGTATTTCCCCTAAACAATCGATTTCCCTTTATAAAACGGCGAAAAATACCTGTCTCGGCATGGATTTCGCCATCTTGACTATCACGTGATTACCCCTTCTGCTACGGTTTTCGTACATCTTACTCGCAANCAAAACCACAACAACACTTTTAAGTCGTCAACAAAATAACAGTTTCCAACATGGTGGATAGATCGTATGAAAGAAGAACGAAGTCAATAAAAAGCATTTAATTTCTTGCTTTAATGGTACCATTTGGATGAGTTTGTGGTTAAGACATGTAAACTTTGATAAGTTTTTTCCAGTTTTAGTGTTCCTTAACCCTTGCATTGTTGATAACATTTTGCACCCATGGACAAGAGACAGCGCATTGCAACTCTCAGTAACCCATTGGGTTATAAAGCTGAGAGTTGAATTATTGCAACTACGTTAATGCATGAATTCTTCGGCGAAAAAAGGTTATCACAAATACATTTTGCCTTCGTTTAAAAATAAGACTATGTGCTGAATCAGTAAGCAAAGGTAATATTTAATGAAACTGGTGTAAAAGAAGTCTCAAAACATTTATTGCTTTTCACCAGAACAACTTTATTACGTTACTGATCCGGTAATGGTAACTTGACTGTATGTGTAGTGCATTTCTCTACATATAACTTAAACATTGTATCATCTTTTGTTTACTTTAAAAGAATTTTATCGACGGTATTTCCCCTAAACAATCGATTTCCCTTTATACAACGGCGAAAAATACCTGTCTCGGCATGGATTTCGCCATCTTGACTATCAAGTGATTACCCCTTCTGCTACGGTTTTCGTACATCTTACTCGCAATTGCCAAACGGTTTTAATAATTTCGTCGCAACTTCCTTTGCGTAAAAGCCCAAATGAATCGTGTGTATATTTTGAGAAATATGATTCGTGGTTTCTCAAAAAGAGTCTATTACAGTTTTTATGATAGAGTAAAAGCTATTCAAGACCAACACAAAACAGGCATATTCGGTCGCTGTGTCCATCCGAGTGTCCCGACTAAATTACACAAAGATCTGAAAGAAACAGCTACCGGAGAACATCGAGTTCATTAGGGCAAGAGTTACCAAACAGCTACACTGAGTTCACTAGAGGAAGAGTTACCACAGCCTCTCGTGTTAAGATATCGAGGATATTTGTTGGATTTGGTGGAATATTGATTTCAATTCACGAATAATCATAGAAAATAATATGTTCACGATCACTCGTGAGTTAAAATCAATATTCCACCAAATCCAACACATTTTCTTGTTATTTTATGCTTACAAATGCTTATTTTTGTATTTTTGCTGAAATAATGACGTCGTTACGTCGTAACACAGAGGTTTGCCTGGTTCCGTTCATAACTTTCATTTAATACTTGCCGCATCGACACCCACATAATCACATGGACATCGCATGGTCGGAATAAAAATGTAGCATACACGTTCAGTTATTACGTCTGTGTGTGTGTTAAGATTAAAAAAAAAAATGAATGTCTGAAATTTTCTATACTTTACCTAATCATGCATTTTTTAAAGGGACTGTAAACCACGAATGACGAAAAAAGAAAAGTTCTAAAATACCGTATTTTTTACAATTATTAGTTTATATTGATTAAAATATCACGACTGGTATACAACATTACCCGAAAAAAAGTTTTTTTTTATTTTTACTTTATTTTTTTTTATTTTTTTTACTGGGTATGCATACCAGGTAACTACCAGTTAACTATAAATAACGCAAGTAGATTGATCATCATCGTCACTTGGTAAACCCAGGAATGCAAATTGTGCATGCGTAGTGAATTGTATATATCTTATATAAAAAATGATCAATCTACTTGCGTTATTTATAGTGTGTATATCGTTATGTCACCTATTTTCGCAATGTACTTTCGATTTCACATAGCGAAATTTTTATTACCGAATATACTGAAAATATGAACTTTTTACAAGTAATGTAATATACCAGTTATGATATTTTAATCAATATGAACTAATAATTGTAAAAAATACGATATTTAAGAACTTTTCTTTTTCGTCATTCGTGGTTTACAGTCCCTTTAATTGAGTTCTGAAAACAATAAACTTACTTAAACAAATATAATGGTGTAACACTGCGAATATGAAAGAAAAAATCTCAAACAATTAAAATCGCTGAATTTTATCTATGCGTATCGTAACGTATATGTCCGAATCTTATTTGTCCGGAATTATGTACGTCCTAAACAATTAAACTACATAATTGTTTTAATTGCGTTGTCTCTGACATGAATTAATTTTTGGCAGGATATCATTGTTAAAGTTATGCATCTGAATAATTGTATTTTTCTATTGTTTAGCCCATTATTAATAAATATCATGTTCATTTAAAACTTGTCAAAATGTCGATAACAATTTCATATGAAAATTATAAAACGATTTTTATTAAAAATTATTTGTCAATACATGTTTATTGTTAATTCTTAATTGTTAACAGGGAAAGTTTTGAGACGCTGGATGCGTAAGAATTACTATTAACATTGTTTGCTATCTTCATGATGCAGCATTTCGAATTGTATTGTTATAAATGCATATTTCAACGCTCTGATTGTTCTATAAGCTAAGAAGCAACAGTTTTATGATTACATATTGAACTTTTTGTTTTAATATTGTTATGTCATACTTCCACATATACTGCACGATGTTTCGCGATTTTGATTAGCTGCAGCTATGATGCATGATTTTGATTGGCTTCAGCTTTGATGCATGATTTTGATTGGCTGCAGCTATGAAGCATGATTTTGATTGGCTGCAGCTATGAAGCATGATTTTGATTGGCTGCAGCTATGATGCATGATTTTGATGCGCTGCAGCTATGATGCATGCTTTTGATTGGCTGCAGCTATGATGGATGATTTTGATTGGCTGCAGCTATGAATCATGATTTTGATTGGCTGCAGCTATGATGAATGATTTTGATTGGCTGCAGATATGAAGCATGATTTTGATTGGCTGCAGCTATGAAGCATGATTTTGATTTGCTGCAGCTATGATGCATGATTTTGATTGGCTTCAGCTATGATGCATGCTTTTGATAAGCTGCAGCTATGAAGCATGATTTTGATTGGCTGCAGCTATGAAGCATGATTTTGATTGGCTGCAGCTATGATGAATGATTTTGATTGGCTGCAGCTATGATGCATGATTTTGATTGGCTGCAGCAAAATCGGTAGCCAAGTCTGCATCATGGAGAGCATTCATGAACGTCGTGGTGTAGTGGATATGGTGTCCGCCTAGCGATCGGGAGGTCACGGGTTCGATCCCCACTATGGCAGCGTTCTTTAAATCTCCCCCAAAGACCCCAAGTACTGGTTCTGCCCAGGCCCAAGACTCATTGAATATTCAAATTGCGTCGATGCTCCAGAGGTGCACTGCAATTAATGAGAAGAAGAAAAAGAAGATGGGAAGTGTATATTTTGGAGGTCCTCCACACAGTTTGGAAAAAATTGCTTACATCGGCATCACTTTCAAACTCCTAAGAAACCTCAACAGTAAGAACTGAAACATGTTTAAATACTATCATTATACCGGTAAAGTGACTATTTCAAACTATCAGACACCGTTCCAATAGTCTAGTGAACATTTATAGTGTAAACACGTAGTTTTGATTTGAATTTCTCGAAACGCTTCTTTCATTAAAGAACTATAAAGTTATCTTAAAAACAAGCAACTGTTCGCCAAACTTGCATTATTATCATCACTATTACGGAACTAAAATTAACACGGCCTACTCTAATATTACCTGGGATTACATGAGACTTGATCAAACCTGAATAAATCACCGTCTTTAATCTAGAGTTCGCTGCAAGACCCACACTCAAACCGCCTTAGAATACTGTATCGATGCGGTGTTACGAAATACGAAGTGAGTGAAAACAAACTCCATCTAAATACGCTAATCAATTAAATTCTTCTAACTACTCGACATAAATCTACTAGAGTTTGTTGCCAGCTTCACACTCTTGTCGGATATACGTCCCTGACATAAAACAGAGTCGATTAGAATATTAATTGTAGTTTTCTGTACAAATGTAACCATAGCAACAACAGTGTTTGTTGCCCAAAAAGCTGAAATAGCGTGCAGTAGCCTTATAGCCCTCCATCCAGGTTCATCATCCTAACTTACCTAGTAACTTTTGAGTTATAAAACGATCTACAATTTGTGGACAGTGTAAACGAATTTCTGTAACCAAATCGACGACAATCTATCTTGGAAGAGACCCTGAAAACACATTCATATTCCTCATACGGTCCTTAATCCACATACCCAGAGACCCCTGTAAACACATTCATATTCCTCATACGGTCCTTAATCCACATACCCAGAGACCCCTGAAACCACATTCATATTCCTCATACGGTCCTTAATCCACATACCCAGTTTCTAGCATAAATACAGTTTCAGTTATCGAAGAATTCTTGATTTCGGACAGTTTTTTTTTTATTTATTTAAAGCGACCACAATTTTTGTTGGACGAACACCCAGAAATAACATTCATATCTTAATTACTTGTTGTGTTGTCTCAGGATCCTAATTCGTACGGACGTACAGATAGACGGACGGACGTACAGGCGAAAAAAATCCTTTCGTCGTCTAAGGTTTCATCATGAAAGTATTTGCATGGCAAGTTTTTCTTATGTTGAGAGTGTTGCTATCAACCGGAAGTTAACGTTTGTAGACATACCTGCTTGCTACAGATTACAAAGTATATGGACAGAAACACTATCTGATTTTTTTATTATATGTTTATAGAACAAGAGCATTATCAGATAAAACATTTTTTAACATATCCGTTTTGTCAAGACACGATGCAGTTTTTGGTGTTCAATTATTTCTGTAACTAAGCAACCAAAAGTTTGATCTGTCGAAAAAAGGAAATAACTGTTTACATACCGAGTTTCATCAACATAGCTTAAGTACTTTTTGAGATGTCGCAGTTTTCACGTACAGTCAATCGTGTGCATGCGACCTTTGTCTTATNGAATATTGATGTCCAAATCTTGGATGAAGCGACCACTTGAGGGTAAAATTGGAAAATCGGTTCACTGTTCAGGGACAAACTTGATCGCCGATTTATCCTCGGTTTAATGTCATCAAAGGAAAGTCGCTTCCTATCAAGAAGTCATAAAACAACACTTTCCCGTGGATAAAATTGGCGTCCGTTGTGTAGCGATTAACATCGTTTAATAGCACGTGCATAGCTCCGCCCTTCGAATCTTTAACAGAGAACGAAGGTGGAGTTAACGGTTAAGTGTATGGGATACCAAAGGGGTCGAAACTTTAACTTCTGCTCGAGCAGGAAGTTNAACAACGCATAAGAAATGTTTGAACAAACAAAGAAGACATACTTTTTCCAGATAAAACAGAATTTATTCAGTGTTTAATTTACAAATACACATTTCAATGCATATTCATATTACACATTTAGTAATAAAATAAACATATATATTAACATAACATATATATTTACATAACAATAAATAAACATATATATTAAAACAACAACAGTATTTACACAGGCTAACAATTATAGATAGGTTGCAATAAATTATAATTTGCAAACATGAGACTTCTGTAGACAAAAGTTAGAAGTGTTTTTACAACTTATTGAGTATTAATTTTTTTTTAATAATAACGCCACATGACAATAGGTTTAAATGTTTTAATAGGTGGTATACATAAAGTTGCTGGCAGTTTGATTACCGATAAAGGGCACTTTATCTTATGGAGACTTTTAACAAATTGGGCACTCTGATAACCCAGTTTTATCTTCTACCTGAAATGCATTTATGTATATTATGGATTTTCAATATTCCTTGTTTAAGCATGGAATGGCCCAATTGTGATTTTAGTGTGTTGTTATTTTTTAACATTATTATAAATCTTTATACCTAAAACACCATTTTGCATTTGAAACAGAATTTGAGAGCACATTATGAAAGTGTGAGAACTTGCTGATGATCATGAGCAATTAACCTTTAGTTTCTCAAACTAAATGTATACATGTATTAAAGAAAATAACGCAAATGTCTTGTCATTTTAAAACTATTCTGTGCCTAAAAGCAATATGTATAATTCTGTAGGTGATCATAAGTTATGTTATACATCTGATGATAAGACATGAAAAAAAGTATCAGTGATTTTTGCCCATATTTAACAATGATTTTTGCCCATATTTAACAATGAACACTTTTAACGGATAACAAGTACAATGTAATATCATGCTGATATTTATCTCTGAGAGGCAGTTTAAGCAAAAGGATTCTTCATGACATGCTATCTAATATATAAGTAAATGGCCGTAGTACCTTCATTAGGACATAAAGATACATGCTTTATTATATATATATATATATAGATCAACCGTTTCGCTACATTAAAGAACGTTATTTAAAAATGTTTAAGCTTGTGTACTCAGCATAGATCCGGCGTTCGGGTGACTCGAAAACTGGAAAATATATGGTCATAAAGACTGTACTCATCAGACATATCAAATTTGTTTCACATTTATCTTTCACATACATTTTTATTTATTGCCTGCTTACTATAACAGTATTCCATAGCGATTTCTGCATTTTGATTCACTAAAAAGAGTGTGTTGTATCTGCAAAAAAGTGTCCAGTAATCGGGAATGAAAGTGCCATTGTCATTGAGATGATCTGTAAACGAAGTGCCCATGAAAAATGTACATGCGAATCTTAAAACATTTGAATTTCCTCAAATACGATAGTAAACTTAAATGTAACATGTTGAAACATTAATGGACATATTGATCTTTTATTTTTCGAATAGTAATAACGTTCTTGATGTATTTCCAAGTATGTTTATTTTGTTAAAATATGTACCGAACATCCAATTCATGCTGATCATCGATGGATTTTTGATTTTCAGCGAATTTCTTTCTTCGCAATACGAAGTGCAATACCATTAATCACCCAAACAATGTTCCATGTCTAAAAACCAAATGAATAGAACATAAATGCAAAAAAGCTGAAGAATTCACCTCTCGCACGTGGCTTTTGTTGTTCTCTGTCATCGAAGTGCCGTCCGTCATCAAAGTATCCGCATACCCGGCGTGGAAACTTTATTTGATGAAAATAGCTGGGACAATATACAAACATACCTTTATTTGTGTCAATTTGTTTCCATATTAAGTCATTTTTTTCCAAATAAAGCATTTATTGCAAGGGGATTTTTAAAGTCATTATAGGGGAAAAATATACATTTTGGGCAGGGAAATTGGGCTGAATGTTGGCACTCCTCTAAAATCACTTTAAACATAAATAAATCTTTAGTCATAGTGTAAAGTGTGAGAACAAACACTAATATACAGCATTGAAATCTCTTAAAATTAAATTCTTCGTAAGATACTCAAATAAAAAAAATGTGTAATAGAATACCAGGGTACTCATGATAAAAGCTTTTTTTCCAGTCAGTGACAATGTTCAAATAAACAATTAATAAAGAATCAATAAAACAAGATTGTTTTTGCATCTTGGGGGCACCATGCAGTGTCTGTGACACATTTCTAGTTTCTTTTGTAGAATATATAATAATTATTAAAAATATTTTCTTTCATTTGTGTACTCAATTTTTCTTTAAATGAGTTGAAACATTTACCCAAAATGAAACAGCTGAAGATCCATCATGTATAGGTGATCATAAAGGAAGGATTTTTTGTGCAATTAATTTTGGCAGAATTAAGCCTGTTTTACATCTTTTCCTTGAAGATTTATTTATATACCTCTTAAATTTGTTTCACTCTCTGTACCATAAGTTCAAGTATTAAATTAACAAAGATGATTTTAGGTTATAATCTTTTTTTGATTAGTGGATTTCCGATTTGTCTGTGTCCAAAAATGTGGGGCGTCAGTGTCTGTGGCTTGTCTAGTTCGGTATGATGCATGAATTGACTGAAAGCAACAGATGAATATTCAGAGTATTGTAGAATCACTTGACTGGATTCTCTTTCTTAATTTTTGTTTATTTTCTTAATTTCATTTGAAATTGGGTAGGAATTTTGGAATTTAGTTTTGCAGACTTCAATCTGATGACCAACATTTATTTTACATGGAACATTAATGCTTGAAATTGTTCAATCTATGAACAAACTTAAAGTTTGACATTTTGTAATGGTCTCTATCTACAAACATGTTTAACAATTTAACATTCAGACAGGAGGAGGATGTTTTGTAGATTGTTCCAAGTGGTTCAAAACAGAGTCATGTATGCACAATTCGCCCACTTGTTTATAACTAGGAGTGTTCTCCTTAACAAGGAAGATTTTAGGCTTGCTAGTCCATTCATAATGAAAAACGTTCATGATAGACTGACACTAAGTGATTTCTGAAGGACTCTCAAATTTACAATACATTATTGTAACTATGATCTTGAAAAAAAAAGTATTTTTATGCCCCCCTTCGAAGAAGAGGGGGTATATTGCTTTGCTCATGTCGGTCTGTCGGTCGGTCGGTCGGTCGGTCCGCCACCAGTTGGTTTCCAGATGATAACTCAAGAACGCTTAGGCCTAGGATCATGAAACTTCATAGACNGTGCATGACCTTACATTTTTCAGCATTAAATGACAATTTCCACTTTTCAATCCAGTCACAAAGTTTATCCAGATCAACTTGAAGCTTTTCACAATCTTCAATGTGTATAACTTGTGAATATAATTTAGTATCATCTGCAAAGATTTTAACAATTCCAGAGACAACATTGGTTGGTCATATATATATATATATATGTCTTAATATATTGATTCAAATAGTGAAAACTATGCCTTGATTGGACACATAGACCTAATGTGTTATTATTGATTATTATAAAGATTAAGATACATTAAGTTGTACTCATTATTTCAGCCTTTTATAAAATCAGGGATGTATAATAGAGGGATCCGCAACTCGATATTAAGCCGAATATGCTGTCGTGCAGTTCTCGCGCATGCGCGAAAATATTTGCCTTCGATAGCGGATAGATAGCATGACTAAAATGTATGTTTAACACGCAGACATGTACCAATTTGGATGAAGCATCAAGTGTATTTAAACATCTTTAAAATATAAGTGGAAGCTGCAAATTAACTAAACTCATGTTAATGAATGGCTTGCAAAAACAATTGTGTTTTTCTACCCAGTGATTTTAATGCTATTTAAGTTGGAAGTTGGGGGAAAATGGCAGAATTGTAGGAGTTACAACGAATTTATGGTATATTTTAGACGAAGCATCAAGTGTGTTTAAACATCTTTAAAATATAAATGGAAGCTGCAAATTAACTAAACTCGTGTTACTGAATGGCTTGCAAAAACAATTGTGTGTNTTTTTGTGTGACGTGTTGATTTTGTTTGTAAAGATTCAACACTTGTTCCTTAAGCTGTTTAAATGTTCACTGATCCCTTACTTACTGTTTTGCTTTGTTGTATTTTTGTGCTAATTTAATAAAGTGCTTTTAACAAATGATATCAACCGGATGATAATTTTATGAAACAAATATTTTCATTCATTTAAATATAATTGTTTGCATTTCAATGTTGGCTTACTTGAAANGCATGCATGTTTTACAAACAGCCCTTGTCTATTAAAGAAATCATGTACACATATTGATGATTTTTTAAATCAGTTTTATGTATATATTCTTACATATTAAATTTATTGATCAGTAAATAATAATAAATAATAATATATTTTTTTACATTTAAAATAAATATATCTTTTGGAAACAAAATGTAAGGTTGTGTTTAATTTAAATACCTAAATATACCAAAGTGTTTCCAATAAGTGGAGTAAATAATACTATTCATCCAAGACATAATTGCAAAGAAAAACTTAATGTTAAATGTACTTTGTCACCCTTTGGAATATGATTGGTAAAAAAAATCTTTTTGGCCAATTTTATAATATGTTACTTATCAAATTTATCTTGGCAAAATTACCATTGATGTAGGGGAGACAACTGTGTTAAGCCTGACACAAATTAATGAAAACATGCTGCAGTATTAACATGTTTATTTTTTTTTTAAATCAAAATGTTGGTGGCTTATTTTAGAAATTAAAACACATTTTGTGATGTATTAAAGTACTGACATGAAATTGATTAGTATTAAAATAATGATAAAAGTTTTACATGTTATTCATGGCCAGTATACAAACTAATAATTGAAATGAAAGCTTCATATTTTTTATAATTTTAAAAATCTGGACAAAAATGATATTTTCTACAATGTTTGTATTTGCATGTTGTGGTTTCAACATTTTAATAAACATTGGTCCAATGCCTTAACTCGTGAAAAAAAAAGATAAGATACACGTATACTTTTTCGTATGAACCAACTGCTTAGGCATGTTATTGTGATTAATTGTATTTTTATTATGCCCCCCAAAAAAGGCAGCGTATAGCATTTTCTCAACAAATGTGGGGCTGTGCGAAATGTCCTGCCACATTCATAACTTTGCCATTTATGGATTTTTTTTTAAATTTGACACAAATGTCAACCATCATAAGTGTGGCACATAACACCTGTCTCTCTACATCAAAGGTCAAGGTCACAATTTGAATTAAAGGTCGAATGTCAAAATTGAGCTTGACAGAAGCAGAGTTTTGAGACAAAAGTGGAATGTGGGGTCATCGGTGCACTATGGGCACAGGTCTTGATTATTATCCATCATAATGCTGATTATCATTATATCATGGTTCATTAGACATTAACTTCATAACAAAATGCGTATTTACACGTGCTTGCTTACATGTGTTTGTAAAAAATAATATTTATTTGTTTTAATGTTCATGTTAATTAATTGTTAAGCTTTTTTGTGATATTTTATTTTTTACTGTNCCATTCAATCCAGACATTTTCATGTTTCAGGCTTTAATTATTTCCATTAAACATTTTTTCTAAAGGAACTAGATACAGTACAATTTACAAAATGTTACAACAAATTTCACGATGAAATTTCTCTAGTTTAATTGCTTAAACTTTTCTTATGACACCATTTGGACCAATTATGCCCAGATGTGTGTTTGAACTTCAAAAGGAAAAACATTCATCACAAATTATTTGAAATAATAAAAAAACAATTAAACTATATTCAAGTTCTTTCTACCCAGTCTCTTTTTATACGCCGTCTCTTCACAGGACTAATTATGAAGGGCGGATTGGCGGTCAGCAGTTCAGAGTTATTGTCCATTACTTATAATAAAAAAATGCGAAATTTGCTATATATCCGCTCTCTGACTACTACAGTTTTCGCGAATCTTCACCAAACCTTCTGGACCATGACCTTGTTACATGAAAAGTGCTATCATAGCAATTAAACAAACTGTACCTGGTAAGCTCTGGCCAATTTTGCTGTTAAATAATTTTACATTCCTTCGCACTCGGCTCTGATAACACGTCTGCGGATAATTTAATTCATTATCCGGCAGAACCAAGTGCTGTATTAAAGCATGCAGGTATATACGAAAGATTTCTCACAATTTCGAACTTCCTTACACCGTAATTTTGATACGTATTTACTTAAATTAGAAATCCAATCAGAGTTTAAAGAACATATGGCAGTCTCATTACTGGGATGAAGGTAGACGCAGTGTTGACATTACCCCCTCCTTCACTCTCAAAACTTTGCCTGAAAACAGATGTTTTCTTGTCTCTATCGTTGTAACTTCATAATAACAAAGTGTAAATAATAGTCGAGCGGCATACTTTTGTTTCACAAACAAGTACTGAAGGAATTATGGGAATAAATTTGCAGTTAACGATGTTAAATGTATTTTGGCTTTCTCGCTGACATTTCGTGGATTCCTTCGGTTTTTCGTGCACTTAAGAGCATTGTCTCAAGCATTTTATGTAAGCTTGTTTTTTATGACCCCCACAGAAGGAGTGGCTAGATGCCAGCTTTTCTCAGTTAGTTAGCTAAATGAGAGTCATTCTTTTAGTCGATTTTTATATTGGAATGGAAAAATGTGACAGGGTATTTTTTTTTTTATCCATTAGATTAAATTATGTTGCCCCGTAAAGGTTAGCTAAATGAGCGTCATTCTTTTTAGTAGACTTTTATATTGGAATTGAAGGTACTGTAACAGAATAAAGAAAAATGTGACAGGGTATTTACATCAATTAGATTAAATGAGGTTGCCCCGTAAAAGTTAGCTAAATGAGAGTCATTCTTTTAGTCGATTTTTATGTTGGAATGGAAAGTATACGGTAACAGAATGAAGAAAAATGTGACAGGGTATTTATATCCATTAGATTAAATGAGGTTGCCCCGTAAAAGTTAGCTGAATGAGAGTCATTCTTTTAGTCGATTTTTATATTGGAATGGAAAGTATACTGTAACGGAATGAAGAAAAATGTGACAGGGTATTTATATCCATTAGATTTAATGTTGTTGTCCCGTAAAAGTTAGCTAAATGAGAGTCATTCTTTTTAGTGGACTTTTATATTGGAATGGAAAGTACGTACTGTAACGGAATGAAGACATATGTGACAGGGTATTTATATCCATTAGATTAAATAATCTTAACCCATAAAAGATGAGTCCATACGGAAGTTTATTCACCTTTGATATCTTATGAAGTTAACAGTTTATTGCTTTCTTTTTTATATCATCTCTTCTATGAATACATTGCAGACTGCCATAAATGTCATAATAATGTTAAACATTGTCAAATTTATACAGTATTTGCTCAGTTATTTTATAGAAACAAGAGTTCAGTGTTCTAGAAAAATTTCCTGGAAAATATGTTGTTTTTTTCACAAAAGAAAAAATGCAAAATAATAACTGTGAGTGCTTCTGTGCTTATAAGAGAATTTGTTAAACAAAAACAAGATATTAAGTTTGTTACAGAAACAAAGCAGACCATCCATTCTTACCAAAACGAATTCAAAGTAAATGAAAGTTGTGAAACCTTGGCTTATTAGCTGAATTACAATGATGCGAAAACGCATTCAATTAGAAATATGTTAGCAGGATTAGAATGATGAGAAAACGCATTCCGTCAATTACAGATATGTTCTGTATGTTCGTAAAGCATCTCAAATTAAGTGAAACCCACTCAACATGGTGGGTAGCGGTTCATTGGGATGCATCTTGTGATTAATAGCCAGTTAATGCTGATCTCTCTGCAAATATAAGAGTTATTGCCGAGAAGAAGGTTAGACACAGTTGTGCATGGTGGAAGAAGCTGTAATATGATAGAGCTTGTTATTTTTTCTTGGTTGCAAACTTGACGAAAGGCAGATATCGGATAGATTGCTCTCTTTTATGATATGATTTGTTTTTCAATTTTGAGAAATTTCAGGCATTTTAATGAGGTGGAATTTTTGATTTTGATGGTAAATTTTGTCTGAAATAAAAATTGAAAAATATATTACAAAATTAAAGAGATTCTCGATGAAATTAAGACAATTGTTAAAAAATGAATAAGAGGATTATGTTTGAATAGCACATGATGTTCAATTAATGAATTTTTGTGCTAACTGATGTTAAAATAACAGTCATCAAATAATATTGCCATTTTAAGTGTATTTGTAATGTTTTTTTTTTAATTTCATAACAATATTTATCATATTGTATACAATCATACACTTTAATGATTTAATTCTTGTGAGGTAATTGTGCTTTTCGATTCCAAGTAATGCTTTAAAAAATACAGTAAAGAGGAAAAAACTTTAATATTTTTTTATGCTATAAAACGATTTCACAATTCTTCAAGACCGCAAACATGGCACCTGGCGTCTTCTAATGAGTGCTTAAAGATTGCAGTTTTAGTGAAAACAGCTTCAATTTACTGGCACCTTGTTAAAATGATATAAATGGGAAGGATGTCTAAAAAGTGGATTATAAGTTTAGACTTGTTGAACAAGCAGACTGCGCCTCTTTATTAGTCGGAAGTATTTCTGAAGTATTCACTCAGATTTATGTCTGCAGCGATCGGAACATGCCTATGACATTGATGGTTCCAAGCGGATGGGGGCATCTTGTACAATCCTGTAAAGGCACCTTGCATGACATCAGATAGGATCTTGAAGCTTTCAAGATAATGTGCTTGTAGTTTTTTTTGGGGTACAAAACAATACAACATAATGGCTGTGTATTATACATTCAACACTTATTATGCAACCTAAATTTGGTACCTATATTGAAAAAAAGATTGTCAGTTTAAATACATTGTAGTTAGTAGCGAAACTTGTAGTATATGTGTGCATTAGAATATTTGCCCATAATGGTCGACCAAAGAAATTGTGTTATGGATGATAGTATAAGAAACATGAGACACCATAGGCTTGAGACACCATAGGCTTGAGACACCATAGGCTTGAGACACCATAGGCTTGAGACACCATAGGCTTGAGANTCAATTGGATGTTTTGAGTGTTTTTGTGTTAACGAAAAATATCATAAAAGCGTAAAGTGTCGCCCCTGATAAGCCTATGCGGTGAACACAGGCTATTATGGGACTACACTTAACGCACATGCATTAAACCTCCTTTTCACAGAGCGTGGTAAAATGATAATGCACATCAAAACTGAATCAAGTCAGTTATGGTAATCATAGTCCGTCACTAGATTATTTTATTTAAGCCGCGCTCTTGGAAAACCTGGCTCAATGCATGTGCGTAAAGTATTTCCCATACAAGTATAAACAGTCCACAATAGCTAATAAGGGACGACACTTTCCGCTTCTATAGTATTTTTTGTTATAGGTAGTATCTTCGTAACGAAAATCCAGTTAAGGCGTTAAGTGTCGTCACTGATTAGCCTGTGCAGACTGCACATGCTAATATGGGACGACATTTTAAAGACATGCATTACAACCCGTTTTGTAAGAACGAGGCTCATTTGCATTGTGTTATCGACAGCATCATACAAAGAGTACAATACAGCTTATTGCGAAATATCCGAAAATGAACATCATGCTGCAACACATTTGCACGAAACCAAATATGTATTTATGGGAAAATCAATCTCTTTTTTTTCAGAGAGGGTAATCACGTGATAGTAAAGACGGCGACGTCCATGCCAAGACAAGTATTTTTCGCCGTTATTTACCCGTTATTACTTGTATCGATTTGTTCAATGCCGCTCACTTTCCAGCCATATCAGTAAGAAAGTTACGAGCGTTTATTTCGTATAATTATTCGCTGTAGGTCTCGACTTTACTCGCTGCGAAATTTCTTAGCGGGATGACCTTATAACAGCTTCACAAAGAAAATTCGCAGCGAGTAAAGTCGAGATATAAAGAGAATTTGTATACGAGATAAACGCTAATCACTTTCTTACTGATATGGCTGAAAAGTGAGCGTCATTTAAACATTAAACAAAAGTTATAAAACGGTGAAAAATACCTGTCCCGACATGGGCGTCGCCATCTGGGCTATCATCACGTGATTACCCCCTATTGGTTTATGATATCATAATAGCAAAGGAACTTCGACACTTTCACGATCACGTGCGTATACATCTACGTTGTTTTCAAAATGCAATCGCCCAGTTAAGTGGGTGATGGAATAACTAAACCACATTTGAGCCTGGCTCTATGAAAAGGGGGTTTAATGCATGTGCGTGAAATGTCGTCTGTGCGTTAAGTGTCGTCCCAGATTAGCCTGTGCAGTCCGCACTGGCTTATCAGGGACGATACTTTCCGGTGTTATGATATTTTTCGTTTAAGAAATGTCTTTTCTTAGCAAAAATCCAGTTTAGGCGGAATGTGTCAACCCTGATTAGCCTGTGCGGACTACACAGGCTTATTAGGGACGACACTTTACGCACATGCATTAAACCCGCTTTTCACTCATGAACATCTATACCAGGGATTTGAAAACAAAATATGTTAATGTTTCAAGTGTGCTTGTACATATGATCGAAAAAAAGTTGCAACATGTTATAAGTAGTTACATAGCTTATATAGCGTTTAAACTGAACACTCAACTGAACTAACAACACTCAAACAAACAAGAACTTAATATATACCGTAAAACAAATCGGTATATGTGCTTAGTGGTATGGCATAATAGTTAAAACTATTCAGGTATTTTATATCTTTTTATGGAAAAATGTATTAGTCGTTAAAATATTGCAACATGTTAGAGGAAGAAAAACGATACAGCGTCAATGAAGCAATTTTATATACAGTTCAAACTAAAAACAGCGCTCTATGGAAAGGGATAAAGTGCCGTTGTAGACAGGTGACCGTTGTGCTCAGGTGCCACAACATACATACAATCAATTACTACATGAACCATTAAATGATAGATATTACTTAAGATCATCATAGCATCAACATTGTTATATAAATATCAAACATACAATTAACATCACTTTATTTCATAAACATCCGTCGAAAGACTTCCTTCACTACCTTGCACATTCTCCTTATCTCCTGGAGGATATCTGAGTCAAACCATCCCTCATTGTTTTATCTACTTTGCATGTTCCTGATAATCTAATCCAGTCATATACCAGTAAACATGAACATATTAGGGCTATTTTTCAGCAGATTAATATCATAGCCTTCTTTGAGCATCCGTAGTGTCATCTCCGTCATTATCTCGGTTTGACGTCTGCTTATACCCTGTAGTATAGCATCAGTCATATCCGGATATCCAGAATCAAGAGACCAACCACCCAGTCTATTCTCATTCTTACATTGTTTGATTGTTATCATATGCTTCAATTCAAGCAGCTCCAGCTCCATCCTTCTCTTCTTGAACCACAACAACGGCTCTGGGGACGCAATGATGGCCTTTCGTATCTTNCTATGTCAACCTTTGGAATATGATTTGTAAAAAAAATCTTTTCGGCCAATTTCATTATATGTTACTTTTGAATTGTATCAAATGTATCTTGGCAAAATTACCATTGATGTAGGGAAGACAACTGTGTTAAGCCTGACACAAATTAATGAAACATGCTGCAGTATTAACATGTTTATTTTTTTTCAAATCAAAATGTTGGTGGCTTATTTTAGAAATTTAAACACATTTTGTGATGTATTAAAGTACTAAACATGAAATTGATAAGTATTACAAAAATGATAAAAGTTTTACATGTAATTCATGGCCAGTATACAAACTAATATTTGAAATGAAAAAATGATATTTTCTTCAATGTTTGTATTTGCATGTTGTGGTTTCAACAACATTTTTATAAACATTGGTCCAATGCCTTAACTGAACCAACTGCTTAGGCATGTTGTTGTGATTTATTGTATTTTTATTATGCCACCCAAAGAAGGCAGCATTTGCACTGTCGGTCTGTACATCTGTTTTTTCTCAACAAATGTGGGGCTGTGCGAAATGTCCTGCCACATTCATAACTTGCCATTTATGGATTTTTTTTTAAAAACTTGACACAAATNCTTTTCCCATGTTTTCTGTTTATACTGCACACTTTTCACTTAATAATTTTTTTTATATAAAATGAATGTTTTACATTCCATGTCAAAATAATTATATAGCGAATGTGAAGAGAATTTGATTATTTGTGATGGAATAAAAACAATCATTGCATAGGAAGTCGAATATGAGTGACTGTTAGTGAGTGTCAGCCGCTCTAAATATGGGAAGTATAGATTGTTAAATAAAAGGTTAGCAGTCTAACATTATGAATACCGAGGGCTCGACGCAATATGGTTACTGCATTTTTTTAGTTTTATCATTATGATCATGAAAAAAAATGATACACCTATACTTTTTCGTATGAACCAACTGCTTAGGCATGTTATTGTGATTTATTGTATTTTTATTTTGCCCCCCCCCAAAGAAGGCAGCGTATAGCATTTGCACTGTCGGTCTGTACATCTGTTTTTCTCAACAAATGTGGGGCTGTGCGAAATGTCCTGCCACATTCATAACTTTGCCATTTATGGATTTTTGTTTAAAACTTGACACAAATGTCAACCATCATAAGTGTGGCACGTAACACCTGTCTCTCTACATCAAAGGTCAAGGTCACAATTTGAATTAAAGGTCGAATGTCAAATTTGAGCTTGACAGAAGCAGAGTTTTGAGACAAAAGTGGAATGTGGGGTCATCGGTGCACTATGGGCACATGTCTTGATTATTATCCATCATAATGCTGATTATCATTATATCATGGTTCATTAGACATTAACTTCATAACAAAATGCGTATTTACACGTGCTTGCTTACATGTGTTTGTAAAAAATAATATTTATTTGTTTTAATGTTCATGTTAATTAATTGTTAAGCTTTTTTGTGATATTTTATTTTTTACTGTTATTTCCTACCACTACTGTGATATTTGAAAATTGTTATACAAAGGGAAGTAACTGAAACAGACAGTTATAAGTTGTACAAAGAGTTGATTTTTGCATGGAATTTCCCAAAATGTGATTTGTGTTTATATTAAAAATGTATTGTGCAGTCTTTCGTGGTTTTGTCGTAGTGTGGAGGCACAAACATGACCGATTGTTTAAAATTGTATATCAATACCAAACACTTCGTTACTTAAATAACTCTTTAAGTGCTGGAACCGAATTTTGAAGGCCTTTGCAAAGAGTTTTGATCCAGAGGAGACGCCACAGAACGTGGCGTCNTTTATGTGTGCATACAAAGAGGTAGAATCTCAACTCAAGGCATGTGTTCGATCAATAAAGAAAACAGGGTAACTTGATAACATGGATGTAAACAAGAATCATTCATCTGTGAACTGCTTACATTTGTTGAAAGGCCAATATTGGGGTTAAGTCTTTAAGGTTAAGGTTTTAATGTTGATTGTGAATCAACAAAGAAGTATTTTTAAAAACTTATAAAATGAAGAGAATTAAATTCAAAAAATGAAAATAAAACAACCAATAAAGTATGATAATGTATTTAATATTTGTAACACCCAAACACACCAACAAATGGTGTTAATGTAATGCCATAAAAACAATTATGATGATGATGAAAACTTCATTAAGTTCCATTAATAACAAAGTATTATAAGGTGAGCATACATCTCTTATATGATTGATACTGTTTGGTGTGTCCCGTAATACTGAAAGAAACAAAAATAACTTGCAATTTTCAGATATCCCAGTGTAAAGTGATGGGCTACTTATCTTGCAGTTTAAGGTCCGAGTCTCTTGTCTACCGTGTTTTCATGTTTTTATTTTCATTGATTTTTTTATTGCTTAGGTGAGCTTTTGGGATAGGTCTTTGTCCGTGGTCTGTCCGACCGTCGGTCCACATTTGATTTGTAAACACTCAAGAGGCCACATTTCTTGTCCAATCTTCATGAAACTTGGTCAAAAGATTTGTCCCAATGATACCTCGATCGTGTTCGAAACTTGGTCATGCTGGGTCAAAAACAAGGTCACTAGGTTAAAAAAAAAGGAAAACCTTGTAAACACTGTAGAAGTCACATTTTATGCCCAATCTTCATGTAACTTTGTCAAAATGTTTGTCTTAATGATATGTTGGTTGAGTTCAAAAGTGGTTCCGGTGCGTTGAAACACATGGCCGCAAGTGGGCAGGGCAGTTTTCCTTATTTGGCTATAGAGAAACCTTGTGAACACTCTAGAAGTCACAATTTTTGCCTAATCATCATGAAACTTAGTTAAAATATTGTTTTTATTGATATCTCGGACGAGTTTGAAAAAGGTCCAGATCGGTGAAAAAACATGGCCGCCAGAGGGCGGGGCAGTTTTCTCTATATGTTTATAGTGAAAACATCTGAACACTCTAGAAGTCACATTTTTTGTCCTATCTTCATGAAATTGGGTCAGAACATTAGTTTCCTAGATACGTGAGTTAAGTTCGAAAAAAAATCCTGTCCGTTGAAAAACATAGCTGCCAGGGGGACGGGGCAGTTTTCCTTANTTATATGTTTGATATCATTTCTTTGTAATTTTATATTCTTTTTTATCAAACTTGATATCATATTTATCATCATTCAAACTTGTTATGTTTTTTAAATGATATACGTTTTATATTGGCTCACTTGCTTTAATCAGTAATATGGGAGAAGTTAAAAGACAAACACCAGTTTCATGAAATATTACGAAACCTAGCTGTATATGTTAGAAAAGCCTTCGAACTTAGAAAAGCACATTATACAATGCATTTATATTTATATTGTTTAGTGTATAGTATAAACTATATTTCACCATCATTTTCCTGATTCACTTGTCAGTATGTCAAAATTGCAATCGCTGTCGGTGTTNATGAATTCCAGCAACAACACACACACACAATAAGCAATAACTTAAAATAAGTGTTTGAACATAACTTTATACAGAGTACCAAATTTTCTTATTCGTACTTTTTTTTACATCTTTATAAAACGAAAAATGGGGAAACGTGCATTGTTTAAAGTCTCCGTTATCCGACGTTTCCGTTAAGGGGAATCAAAGAATCTACAACATCATGCATACCAACTATTAAAATATGCTTTATCTTCGTTCATATTTTATTGAATTCTATAACAAAAAATCCGTATTTTAAGCAGAAAAGTTACTCAACATTCTAGATTAGCAAACACCTTGGTAAGAATAGTCACAATACAAATTCACGTATTTCAAGTAGAAGATAAAACTCGGATATCAGCGTGCCCAATTAGTTGAGAATCTCCGTTATCCGACGTGCCCTTTATCGGGAATTAAAGTGTCTAAAACATCATGCATACCACCTTTTAAAACATGATCTATCTGTGTTCATATTTCATTGTGTATCATTGAAATTTCAGTATTTGAAGCTAAGTAATTTCTCTACAAGTATAATGAACATACACTTGTTGGTAGTAAAGTCTCCAAATGTACTTTTCTGAATGAAACAACTGCTTAGGCATGTTATTGTGTTTTATTATACTTTTATTAAGCCCTATAGCATGTGCAAAATGTCATGTCTCAGCCATAACTTTACAATATATTGATGGATTTTTGGGACAAATGTCAAACATCGTAACTGTTGCGTGTAACACCCGTCTCCCTACCTCAAAGGTCATGGTCACACTTAGAGGTCAAAGGTCAAAGTTGGCTTTGAAATGTTTTTTTTTTTTTACAGAAGCTGGGTTTTGAGACAAAAGTGGAATGTGGGGGCATCCGTGTACTTTGGGCACATGTCTCGTTTGTTATCCATCATTATGCTGATTATCATTAAATCATGGCTCATTAGCCATTTACTTCATAACAAAATGTGTATTTACACGTGTTTGCTTACATGTGTTTGTAAAAAATAATATTTATTTGTTTTAACTTTCATGTTAATAAATGTTAAGCTTTTTTGTGATATTTTATTTTTTACTGTTATTTCCAACCACTACTATGATATTTCAAGATTGTTAAACAAACGGAAGTAACTGAAACAGACAGTTATGAGTTGTACAAAAAGTTGATTTTTGCAGGGAATTTCCCAAAATGTGTTTTGTGTTTATATTATAAATGTCTTGTGCAGTCTTTCGTGGTTTTGTCGTAGAGTGGAGGCACAAACATGACCTGTTTGTTTTGTTTGTTGGTTTTACATAGAAACATAATTAATGAAATATTACAGAATAATTGGCACTACATAATTATGGTAATTCTGCTTTAGTAAGAAAAATGAACATGTTATTAACTAGTAACATTCAAGTTGTGGGAAAATATTTCCTGCTGACCCTATTTTTCCAGTTTAACTCTCTGTCAACCTCGAAATTTATTTCATGACCTTAAAAGTAAAACGCAATATCGGAAATCCCCAAACAATCATGATGTGGATCCTAAATTGAGAACACTCAAACTGAAGAGTGACTCTTGAGCTAGAAGCTCTTTACTTGTATCTTTGTTTTATGTCTTGATGACTTTATTTGTGCACTCATGCTGCTGTTGATGTTGGTAATTGTTGATGTAGAATCATGTACTTCAGAAATCATGTACTTCAGAAATAAACTTCATTATCATGACTGGATTGTGTTGTTTAGTTTAAACCTATTTATTGTAGCCTGATTGCATCGAAAGCCTTAGGCTATTAGAAACGCTCTCGAGTCCGTTTCCTGGGACTAGAACCAGTACTTGGTGTCTTTGGCGGTTATCGAAGGAACGCTCCCAGTGGGGTTCGAACCCTTGACCTCCCGATCGCTAGGCGGACACCATATCCACTACGCCACGGCGACCTTGTCTTGTTTCTTCCTTGTAGCAATATCTAGTGATAACACAATAGGTCGATGACTTGATTGTGTTTTTATTCCTTGTAGCAAGATCTAGTGATAACACAATAGGTGGATGACTTGATTGTGTTGTTTCTTCCTTGTAGCAAGTTAAAGTGATATCACATTAGGCCGTATAGCAGTATTAATTGTAAAGAATAAATCACTCAACAGTATACAAATTGTTTTAGCTTATAGGTATCATAAGATATACCAAGATGGTAGGTTTAATTGTATAGTGGTCCCCTACGAAGATTGTTTAAATTATGCCTTGGGGGGGGGTCAAAATTGGCCAAGATCAAGTGTCAAATAATCTATGTATAATTATATATTGAAAATTAAAAAAAAAATGTTAAACAATAATGCAAAGAGGTGTAATATGTGGCACGTACCATCATATAGTGCTCATGTACTGTTTTATTTTTGTAATCATGCCCCTGGAGTTAACATTTGCCCTGTATGGTTGTGGGGGTCAACTATTTTAAATTGAATTTATATTTAGTATGTTACATCATATTGCGGTCCTCTACAAAAATTGTTAAAATCAAGTCCCTGGGTTCAAAACTGGCCACGCCCAAAACACACGTGATCAACACTGAGCCATCTTGGCCCTTAATAAAATGATTGGTATATAATTGCTTTTGAGATTCGCCGGAAAAAATGCAACTTTTTACAAGCCAAACAAAACCCAACAACACTAGATATAATACTTATATAATATGTAAAATAAAAAAAGCAAAGCTTACAGCACTTGGTATAAATTCAACAAAAAATACAGTATTACATTAAAACAAATCTTATTTACATCTATAGCAAAGTATTAAATCATATTTTTTTTGCACGCTTCCGTTTTACGTTCTTGTTATGAACAAAATAAAAATTATGCAACTCAGTTCTTTGTTTCCAAAGAGGTTCTTTAAATCTTACGCGCCAGAGTGTGGAGTGTTATGCATACAAGTGTCATATATACATGTATTTTTTTCGCAGTGCCAATTTGAAGTTAAAGAAACCTACAAAAACAGCACAAATATCCTCTAGATTATTTTTTATATCTCCTTCTCACGTGATGTAAATAAGTGCAGGTAATTTTTGTTAAAAATGGTATTCAATATCAAACATGTTCACATTTCGTTCATTTACAAAATGAGATGAAAGCACATCCTTGTCTGCTTGGTCTAAACATCAGCATTACAAAGAAAGAATTGTTTGTAATTATATTTGCAATAAAATGGCCACGAGACTTTTCGCGTTAAAATGCTTGTTTTAATCAACTTGCAAGTTGAATTTATAATTGTATCTTACCTGTTGCAGAAACGGCTGTATTGACACCTTAGTTGGTACTCCAATGGAAAGTAAGAAGCGTTTTTTGTAAATGATAGCTTAGTGAGCAGTAAGATTTTAAATAAATAGCTTATGTACACGAATTCACTTTCAAACACACAAATACAAATTTAGATTGCAAACACACAAACAAATCATAATATAAGTAAATATAACAAACCAAACAACACTACATCAAATTTAAATGCAAAGAAAATAATCTGATAATAATTACGGAACACATTGAAATGTTTTTTTGTTTTGCTTACACATGTCACCTGTTGGTTTACATTATTTCAAAGAACGGCTTAAGACATTGGACCATTCAGAATGTTATGCCAAAGTCTTCTTAGTCTTAAGCATACTTGATATGAACCATTATATAGATAATAATTTCGTGTTTAAGTACTGTCGATCAGAACAATAGTTACAATAATGATAAATACTCCCCCTTGTAACATAAATATTGACAAACAACAACTCCCCTTTAAAATATCAAGAAAATTGCTTCATACATGATTGTATTTTTGAAGTGTACTTGACTTGTACATTGCTCAATCTTGTGACAGTTAATTAAAAATAAACCTTCAAGTACAACTGAAACAACGAGTTGTACGCCAGTATATTCTACATCTGTGCAGTACCATGTATGGTAAAAATCACTATAAGGAAAATACCACTAAAAATAAAGAGATATTATACAATGAATACAGCTAAATATAGTCATCTTTAAGTTGTGCAACTTGTCTCATTTTTAGCTGGCCACAAATCAATGCTACTACACACTTGCACACAACGTGTACACTAGGCTTAAATCTACTGTACCGCTGAAAAAAATGAACATTTAATTATTTTTAATTTCTAGGCGTTCGGGTTTGTCATATAACAATACAGACCTAATGCAAACCCTGTCATGAGTTTGAATACAGTAGAACTTCAGTCAATGTTTCCGACAGTCAAGATCTGAGTAGGCAGTAAGGCAATGTTTGTAAGGTGTAGCTACACAATTTAATGATGAAAACGTGTCCGCGCTATCCCCTACTCATCTTGCTTATTCGCATTCTCTAAAGCCACTGTTCTCGCGAAGTCAATGCCGACGTACTCCGTCGGCGTGCTGGGCCTTTCTATGGTACCTGCAGGTTTTGTATTGGACGACTTTGCCGACAAGGCCTCTTTGTCCAGATCAGGTTTCTGAAATGAAGTTGTGCTGTTGTCCAGTCACTTTACCAAAAAAATCTATGTCCAGTCGCAAGTTCAATTAAACAATATGTTTGTATTCTAACACCCATGTACAAAAGAGTTTTCTTTTATAAATGTCCTATGTGACCCACTATTTCTGCTCGAAGAATAACAAGGTTAAAAATTATGTAATAGACAAAGTCATAATGTATGATGTCCTATTCATTTTCAAGCAAGAAAATTTGACAGTATTTCATGTCCTCGGTAAGAGACCCTTTGTGTTTTACTTGTATTCATTTACTGTTTTAACAACACTATATAATTTATACAATATAATATAACAATTACCATGCATTTTCGAACATGAACTACCTTGGGTTGGGACTCGATTTCTATGGATTTGTTCTCAACATCTAGCATTTGTATTGCTTGCGGGGTAGACGGTTTCTTGGGTTTATTTACCACGGCGTATTGGCACTCAGCACCTTCGATCCTAGCGTAGCCTTTGCAAAAAGTTAAAGCAATGTGAAACTCCAACTGAACAAGTAGGAGGGAAATCGTATGATCGGTAAAAGAACATGTGTTTATAGAAAGTGATCCAATTAAAATCACAATAATAAAATATAATTCAAAAGTGTGAAAAACTCTCCAACTAAAACCATGTGAAAGTCGTTTTTGTTTGTAAAAACGTAACAACTGCATTGCTTCAGTTTTTTTTCTGCTTGTCATATTATTATGTTTAAATACTAGTATTACTGTATTCAATATACGATCATGACTTCTGAAAAAGACATTGTTGTCATGAACATTCATTTTCATATAGTTTGTATGACCTTGTAAAGCACACACGTTATATAAAGTATACTAAAACATTAAAAATAAAGTTCACCTTCCTCTTGCACTACTCGTTCTCTGTCTCTGAAAAGAAGCCTACATGGATAAATGATTAAGAAAAACAACCACAATTCAAACGCAATGGCGACATCGTTTTTGATATTATATTCAAGTATAAATACAATGATATATGTAAGTTTAAGTGTTAAATAATTACAACATGATTCATAAAAAATATAGGTCTCTTATACAGAAATATATGACCTTCCTTTTTACACATGATTTATCAACAAATATTTAAGTCAAACAAAATGAAAGAACAAATACAAAAAGTATGCCAAACATGTTTAATCTATAATAAGGAGATTAATTTTACATTAATATATTCACAAATACAGCTTATCCACTACATTGAAGAAATAGAGATATTCTGAACAGAATTAGCTTATGTTTTACATGCGTACCATACAATCTTACTTTTACTTGTTTATATATAGTTTGTTACTTTTGAAAGCTTTTTCCTCGTTCGACAAATAAGTAAAAGTTAGAGAACCAAGTGCACAAGAACAATACATCAAGCGAATTACAAAAGTAGTTTCTGTTATAAGAGCTTTCACGCATCATAGATGTCAGCAAACAAAAAAACAACAGTTTGAAATACAACACATGTGTTTGCTGAATAGGGAAACGAAGCATTTATATTACTTAAGAGTAGACTTTATAAATGAACAATTCCCACTGCACGAATTGGACTATACGTGCAATAATAAAGCACTATGTATGTGTTCCGTTATGTTCCGAAGATTCAGTTTCAAACCGGAAAGTAAAACCCTCTATATGTCCGGGTTTAATTATATTGAGAGACGTGTGAGGAATCGCGGAACACCATGCATATTACATATTAAGAACGAAAATTCGCAAAAAAAGTGCTAATTGTTCCTTAAATATCCGTTTCTACTGGAAACAAGTATGTTTATTATATAAATGTCAAACACGATACGTGCACCCTTTTATGACTTCTTTCTCATCGACTCATCTCAAATTCCGATGCTTGGCGATGGCTTTTCGTAGCTAACAAAACCGTCCCGAATTCAACCAATGCTTAGATATTTTTGTAAGATGCTTGCAGAGTTGTAACGGACACCGAAATCACGATTTTGCCAAATGTTTGCAAACATTTTTAAGCGTAGTGGAAGGCAGGTTTTTTTATGCAACTCATGCAGAATCGGTTGATAAAAAGTTTTATGTGACAAGATTAACAGACATTCATGTTTTTATGCAATCAGAGCCTATATACTTACGTTGTATTTTGAACTATGATGTTCTCTAAACACAAAAGAACATTGATATATTTTGCATGAAATCTAGTAGATGGAATTCTTGATCTTTTACATAAAAACTATCTTTTGATATGTCTATGGGTCAACCTTACTGCGAACAAAAATATTTATAAATTCGTTTTACAATACATATCCGATATCTACTACAACAGTTTTTATTATGAGAATGTATAGCCTTGTACGTACCTGTGGTTCGACCTTTCCGTTTAATGCATACCACAGCAACTGCAATGACGCCGATCAACACCAAGACACCGCATACGATTGCAATAATAATCGGTTGTTTTCCATCTTTTTCCGTACTCGTATTCACGACATCCATTTCTGCTGGACAAGAGCGATTATTTTAACGATAATTAATGTTTTCCGATTAAAGATGGACTGCAAGATGCGTTCAAAACAGCAATATACAGACAAGAAAGGAACGAAGGCAATAAATTCGTTTGGTGTCATTAATATATCTTTATAATAAAAATGTTTGTTTTGCCTCTTTTACATATATGTTGATAATATATTTGTTTCACCGATGTTTTCCGTAACAAACATTCCTGAAGCAGTTTCTATGTCCGTCGATGTTGATGGTTGTTGTGTACTTGTATGGGCAGTTTCCACCTTTGGTTGTCTGGTCTTCTTTGAATGCGTCGTTTCTTTATCTTTTACAGAGCATGACATAATAAATAGTTCATAAATAACTCGCACTATTTCGCCATTAAATACATCGGCATTTCAGTCACATGCAGTCTAACAACTGCATTAATGATTTAAAATCATTGCGTCTTTTTAAAGAACTAACCAGTTTGCTAAAAATATAAGTATAGTCCAAACGGAAGTTTTAATAGTTTTATGTTAACACATGTTAATTCAATATAGTATATACATTCAATAATATGCTTCTGCTTTTGCGTAAAATAATACCATTTATTCGCCGTGTGCTTTGTGTCGATGTCGATCCCGTTTGACTGCTTCTTGTGGTTTCTGGAATAGGAATAGTCGGAACACTAAGAACACTCGTGACCTCATGCTTTGGAGACTGTGACGAAGCAGTCGGTGTTCCTATAACTATAAAAAAATAATTATACATGTGTACAAATTCGCTGGTGCGAATCTTTAGAAATAAATGTACATAATTAATTAACTGAGTCCGAATTAACTTTCCTTGACGTGCCAAACATGTTAAATAGTTAAAGCTTCCTGGACTATTTCCGAGGAGCATTTGTAGCCGCTTCGTCAACCCGTCCGTCACAATAGCCCGGACATTTTATGAAGAACGTATGTTTGGAATGCAAACAAATTCCATTATCAAGATGTATATTTACTGTGTCCTATTGGGAAAAACAAAAATCATTCATTTGAGAATAAGAGAACAACGTCGCATGTTATTTTGCCTCTGTTCTAATATACAATGAAATTCCAATATACTTATGATACACCACTACATTTTCCGAAAACAACTTTCCTGTACTTGACTGAGTGATTTGTGCCGATGAAGGTAGACCTTGTTTGGTGGTAAGGGAACTAAACACACTCCTGACTGCAGGTTTTGGAGACGGTGATGGAGTAGTCGATATACCTACATGTAAAACATATTCATAGTTATATAGTTACACAATTGGCGGATGCAATCTATCCAGATACACAAATAAAAAAAATGACATGAGCATGACTCATGAGAAAGGTTAACATTACGTATCAACATTGTCAAGTATGTGTTTCTATATAATATTACTAGAAAGGCGTTTTATGAAAGTGATGTATACAAAATACATAACATGCTCAAAATTTTTACAACGCATGTGCGGGTCATTGAAAGCACAAATAATGCAGACATGCACACTCGACTGACAATAACCTGCTGATTCAGAATGCCATATATAACTTAAGTTCATTTTAGATTTTTAACTGCTCTTACTAGTATTTGAATACAGCGCATCTAGAGCAATCGTTTAACGCATAAAAAGCTCGGCCATTTGGACATGTACTATAATGACCGTATTTTTACGTTAGTTCAGTGCTCCACGTATTTCCAGCTATATGATCGAGGATGTCAGAAACACTCTAAATTATTATATCTGTTCACGTTGCTATCACTATATATGTTTTATTGATTTCAACTAATGATTACTATATTAAAAACCGGCTCAATAGTATGTTTTTTGTCTTAGGTATTTTTTCGATTCTTTATATACAATTTTTGGGGTCTGTAACAAACCATCGGGTAATTGTCAAATCGTCAATCTCGTTTAAGCAATGGCATAACGAGCTAACTGTTTATAAAAAAAATGACCCAATACGCCTTCATTCAACGTTGCTGTACTGTCAAGTCTTTAGAGGGTAAATTAATGGTAAATATGGAAACAAAAGTTAATTTGATGTCATTAAATGTTTGTGTATTCATCCAGAAAACTGCAACGACCAATACTGATCTTACCTTGAACATAGAGCATTGCCGTATCAACCAACGTTAGGTTTCCGAAAGTCATAGAGCACACAACGATGGTCATATGATCAATGTCCTGAACGGTATAGTTAATGGCGTATTTGCCATTTAAATAGCGATGCGCTTCACTTGTTTTCTTATTAATCGTTATAAAAACCGTCCATGAAATAGGATACGATATAGCACAACTTATTACTGGTTCCTTGTTTCTTTTGGCATTTGTCTTTTCCCCAATTGAAGCTTGTAAACAATCCTTGCAGCCGTCGATATCCTTCCGCGGTCCTAGTCTTGGGGGTTCTGATAATAAAGCATTTGAACCTCTTTACGTTTTTTATATTATATTATTGTTATTGTATAATGTAATGTCATGCGTTTGTTGTTAAAATAAGCAATTATGCTCTCTAATGATTCAAGTACTTTAATACCACAATAAGCTAACATGCATCTAAATAAAATATAAATTTGTAGAATAAGCAGAATTTCATAAAGTCTCTACAAATATGAAACAAATCAATGCGATGGGTAATTACATTTTAAGTATCATATAATTCATACACTATTTCCAGCCCAAAATAAACAGGATATATTTTTATTTGTTTTATAACTTTTAGTCTTTAAAGCGCAACACCATGGTAATAAGCATAGTTTTATTGCAATGAAGCTTTCTATAAAAAATATGTTGCCATTCGACAAGTCATGTTTAAAAATACAAAAACTATATTATAAACTAATTTCAGAAAGTTGAAAACTACAAGAACTATCTTTAAATCATCGAAACATTTTAATGAAGATTCTAACAAAGGTTTGTTGAATCCTGCAAAACACAGACCAAACAAAAAAGTCATGAATGAGGAGCTATGTAATACATTTAAATATTGTCTCATATCTGTGTGAAATATCATTGAAGAAGATCGTCTTGGTGGTAAAAACACTTCAATGCCTTTATGAAGATGCTCATGAACTCTTATTTAAATCTGACAGGTGGTTGGCGGAAAAATAACTTTAACAATAATAAACGCATTGTATACTAATTTCAGTTCTTAAATTCCAATAAAATCAGTGAAACAAAAAGCATATATACACCAGTAATACGCAACCATTCTCTTAGTAATGTTTTTGTCATTGCTTCCCAGCCAATAATTGATGATAATTAACCCGGCCATGCAGGTCACGAATTGTGCACTGTATGCCATATAATTATTATGAATTAATTATATAATAATATCAGAAGTTTTATAAGTCTAGAATCTCTGAGACAAATTATATGCATTGAACTGGACGTCTTGGTAGATGCACACTTCCACCATAATTTAGAGTCACTACATTCCAGGCAATATTTGCTCACAATAAAGTATAAAAGGAGAACAAACGAAGATTTTCGGAGAATTTCATACAAGCTGTATACTTATATTTTCAAAAACAACGTAGTTAATACTAATAAATTGATACTTCCGTTGTGTATTTTCTTAATATCGTTGTAAATTATCAAAATGAAACGTTATAGGAAGCTTTGATTTATATCTTGTCTAATAAATATAAAATGATTAAAAATATACATTAACATAATATACCAGAATATAACAAACCTTGCAATGTAAAAATGATTGTACCAGAATAACAGTCGTCATATTCTACATAATAACGTTGGAGATGTTGAGCTGTTGTTTTCTGGAGAAGAATAAATGTAAAGACGTTCCTTTCATTATCATAATGGTGATGTTTATATTTCAATTCACGCTGGAAATCATTTATTAATAAGGCAGTAGCATTCTTGGTGTGTGCAGGTCTGAATGTTATTGTCACATTCCTTCCATAAAACAGAAGGGTGGGGGTTTCAACTTTAATAAAACCGCAATCGTTGGTAACATTTGGCTGTGTATTCGCATCTGGAACAAAGATATACAGTAGGTAAGACAGAATCCAGTAAAACAAAATACGATAGGAAGCCAATCCTTATCAAATAGTATTATGAAATATTTTATCCAGTTGTAATATGTTACCATTTTACTGCAATATTAAATCTCTTGGTATAACGATTTAAATTGAAAAGTTATAGTTAAAGTGAATTGAACATAATACCTTATTTAATTCTGCTAAATAAATCTATAGTGCTTATCAATTGGTTTAACGTGAGATTGTTTTGCAGGGTGATGCAAAAGCCTTTACTTCTGTATAGTAAAGTAAAGATNTGTCGATCGTAAAAGCAGCCATGTATTCGAATACAAGCTCATATAGCAAATGCAACACGTGTTTTTCACAAGTATCATATCACAAAAAACGAACGCTTGCCCTACTGTAACAATTACTTGATCTAAAAAGTTAAACAAATGTGATGCAAACGACTGGATGGAGTAAGGTTTTTACCACAACTAACCTTGACCTATTTTTTCGAGATGGAGATTCTGACTGCTATCGTAGTGATTGTATGCTCGGTTTAATCTAGAAACATACAAACTTTTTATTTAGCCTTATCATTAGAATTCGCGGTGAGCAAGCAAATGATATGCTTGACTTGATATGTACTGTAACTGAGACATACCTAACTGTCATAAAATGTAGTGAAATCTTCAAAGGCCCCGACTTTGATCACATCAAACTGTTAAACTTTGAAGTTTTTGTTATAAGATTCATCCAAGTTAAATGAATATAAGTATATTTTAATATTACAGCTAATAGGTTATTTGCTTATTGCGGTAATAACAAACAGTTTGGAGTTCCGATGCATATAAATTTATAGCATACATCGGCAGGACACAAACGTTGGTTATCGACTCAATTAACAACTCTTAGCCATAAGTTATTTTGATTATATCACGATTTTTAATCTATAATCCGTCCTTGTTCAACGAAAAACATACACAACTATTTTCCGTGACGTGAATACAACTAAACAATGATTAATTATGTTGGCTTCATTAACATTATTTATGAAATAATCAATGTGCCGTCATATGCATAGTTATATTGAGTAAAAAAAAGGCGAATAATGCAAATTAAATACCAAATTAATAATACGATAAAACGTTTTTGATTTACTCATATATGTCAATTGTACTTATAATGTGGTTGTACTGCGATGCATAAGGCAGAAATGATCTGTTTGTTAAATGTCTCCTTTATCTCGCATGTAAGTACGCATATATTACTGAACTTAACTCCAAAGAATTTCTGGAACTACCTTGACAACCCAGGGATGTCTTTATTTTATTGTGAGGCAGACAAAAGCCGCTCAATTTGTGAAAACAACAAAAGGTGCTAACATTTTAAATTTGTAAACAATTGAGTCACGCCTAAAATGTATAAAAAAAGCTATCCACAAATTTGTTGAAATTGTGAAGTATGTGTTTTAATATGACGTATTACACAGTTGCATTATATATAACTTTCTTTAAATGAGGAGATATGATAAATGTTTCATCGTGTGGACATTTTTTCTTTACAAAAACAACAACACACAACATATACCATCAAATCAACAAAATACTGACAAATTAACTAATCTCCAAACATAGTAAAGTCTAATAATTTGTATCGCTTAATATGTAACATATTTACATGTTTGTCTTTGTATTGTCGTTTGGTTTGTCGTTTGGTTGAAACAGTATGTATACATTGACTTACATAAATTTTGTGAGATTTGTAAGCAATTTTTCTGTGTTTAAACATGTTGTCATCACATGTCCTATGTCCCATTCTTATAGAATTCCCTACAAATCTTGAATATTTACAATGTTTGAACTTTACATGCATTCATGAAAATGCATTTACATCAATCTTCAAACAAACGGATCACACTTTTAACAAAATTTACAGTCTTAAACGGATTAGAGCAATATTAATATTCTAAATTGTTGCATTTGTCTTGCTTTCGGTCATCACTATATTACTCATGCTTTTCTCTTTCGTCAAATGATCTTCATACTAATTCAATCCATTTCCGTTTAAAGTGCAAGATTTAAATATGAATCTGATCTTTTCAAAGTGAATGCAGTTAAGAAAAACATTCACGTCACATGCTGATTTGTTCAATATATCTTTTCTTACATAGAGCTTCGAGTTTTGCTAATTACATTTACTTATTTTAAAATGCAATTGTGTTGTTTATAAGCCGAGTTTACGTTACAACACCGGTTTCACCAGTTTCAAAATTTTAATCCTAAACGAGTTTAATTAAATTTAAACAAGCATACAAGCAAGTTACCTGAGTAGGAAACACACTTTGCAAAATCAGATTAAAGAACAGTAAAACCAATTGTCATTTTAAAAAATAAAACAATGGCCGTTTGTAACAGTTTTTAAATAAACAATGTCAGTTTGTAACAAATTGAAACGGCTATTGTTGTAAAATACATGTTAGAATTTGTGACATTGTGTCACAATTGTGAAAATGGAGACCCCTTGACACTCTTTACAAATCAAAATTAACGCAGCATCTATAGGCTTTGCATAAGCCCATTATTTATTGCCGAATAAACCCATGATTTTTTGCAGAATAACTCTATGATTTATTATAGAAAAACAGCATGATTTTTTTTATAGAATAACTTATCTTTAATTTACTTAACTCTCTACAGAAAACATGTGGCGGGTTGTGGTAGAATGAGAACTAATTAAAGCAAAGTTTATAATGATATTGTACCTTGCAGTTAAATTGTAAACATATAAAAATGTATACAAGTTCTATAATTTGGACCAAAATGCATCTGCAAGCCAAGTTAATATTTTAAGGCAAAGTGAAAATTATTGCTTATATTATTGTATAGCAAGCATTTAAAATAATGAGAACAATTGTGTATGCAGTAATATGCAAGTATTATAATGTCATATATGGGGTAAGAGATAACAAAGCACATTGATGTATTCTAATACACTGTAGTTTATTACTAAAATATCAGTCAATTACGAATACTTTGCACAGCATCCTGTTGGGATTGTTTAAAATTGTATTGAATCTTCTAGAAAACACTCTTTCACCATTGGAGGGTTTTCATTAAAAAAAAATGCTTCATGAAGTACATATTCACAATAATTGGATCGCTAATTTGAGTGTGTCCTTCAGAAATCACTTAGTGTCAGATTCACATTTCTAATTATGAATAGAATAGCCAGCCTAAAATCTCTCTTGTTAAGTAGAACACTAATAGTAGTGAACTAGTGGCTGAAGTGTGCATACATGCCTCTGTATTGAACCACTTAAAGAATATCTACAAAACATCCTTTTCCAGTCTGAAAGTTAAATTATTTAATGAGGTTTCTTAAAGATATCATAACAAAATGTCAACCTGAAAGTTTGCATTGATTGAATAATATCTAGTTTGAATATTCCATGTAAAAGAAATATTGTTCATCAGACTGAAGTCTGCGAAACTAAATTCCAAAATGCCAACGCCAAAATGAGAAAACAGATGTGGAAAAGGAAATAACAAAATAATTAAGAAAAAGAATCCATTCAAGTGATTCTAGAATACTCTTAATTATATGTTGCTTTCAGTCCATATCATACAGAATAAGATAAGCCACAAACACTAATGCCCCTTATTTTTTGACACAGACAATCCACTAATCAAATAAAGATTATCACCAATATATATGTATATAATTAATATAATAATTCTGAAAAACTTTATTGAACAAAAATGCCTTTCTTTATTATCGTCTATACATGATGTGAGATTACATGCTGTGTCCCCGGAAGTTGTCAAAGATTAATTGTATAGTAGAAGAAAGATATAAACCTGCATGTCTGATAAAGGTATGTTAAGGCTTCGACAGCGAGCAACAAGTTGACATAGAAATGTGTCTCCGGAAGTAGATAATGAACAATTACGGAAACAAACTATGACAATTACCAAAAACTGGAAAGCGGAAAGAGAAATCCATGTATTCAGGTTGAAGTTCTAGAAGGAAGTCTTGAACGTCGCAAACATTTCTTATTGTACGCAAGTGCGTTGAAACTTATTTGTGTTCAACTGCAACGGCATTATAAACCTATCCCAGAGCACGTGTTGACAGTAAAATGACTAAAATTAGATTTCCTATGTTCCGTCTTTGCATCGCTTTTCAGCGGTTGGAATGAGTGAGCATGCGTAAAGTTTGATCGCTTAGGAAAGCGCTATCGATGAATTACGTATTACAAATAAAATACGATATTCATCGGATGAAAAATGAATGAAAAAGCGCTAGTATTAAAAGTATTCAAATACAACTTTGGAACTCACGCAGGGGAAGGTATGCAGTTAATTGAAAGCAGACATTGAAAACCGGTGCAGAGTACAATGACATCAACTCTCTAATCGGTATTTTTAGAGTTATTCCACGCTTTTATTTTTTGTGTATAGTCATTTTCTCATGTGCAACATAACTCGACAAAGACTTGATTTTAAAGGACATTCCTAGTACAAGATCCACAACTATCTTGTCAATTGTTTACAATATAATTACCTTCTATGCATATGTGGGGCATATGCATCAAATTGAAAAATGTAATATATGTTTTTATTGTATGTGTTATATTTTGGTGCATTCCCCGATTTAAATTTAATTAAATCTTTGAAACGTTCAAATCATGATCAGGAAAACTTCTAGACCTTCATCGAACATATACATAATTCTTTATATAGTATTCAGGAATAAAAATTGAAATTTGTAAAATTTATGATTTTCATTAAATAAAAAACAAACAACATGCCTGTTTACCCAAACTTTAAATATCCAGATCAAACGTTTTGCTATCAAAACATGGGGGGTTTTCTGCGTCAACATTGACATCACTTTTATCAATATATCAAACTGTATGCCAGAACATTTTAAAACTACGCTTTACTTTTAGGATAAACATAGCAAAAAAAACTTACATTTATATAATATTTAACTTCATGAATCATTTAAGAGGGTTATAAAGTTAATCGCGTTGCCTTATGGTAGCTCTCGGTGGAATAGATAAGAATATTTAAACACCGGATACATCTGCAGGAAGGAAACACTAACAACATTCGTTTTTCTATGTACAAAAGTGTTTACAATATGCGATTATCTCAAACAAAGTAATTGTATTTATTTACTTGAATTATGCATTTCATAAATCTGCTTTCACTGAAACAGGGATGACTTATCCGCGATAGTTTATCCTACTGGTAATGGGCTCCTTCATACTGAGAAGTGTGTCAAGGAATTACTTGATTAATATATTTCTTGTTTAAATGGTAAAATTATACTTTATTCATGCAGTACGATTAAACTAGTATACATTAAATACGAAACTTGAACTATGATTTGAAACTCGACATATAAGGTGCAGGAATTTAAAGACCAATATACGTTTCAATTACACTGACCTGTAGCGAAACTAATGCATGCATATCTGAAATGAACAAACAATAAAAAAAGAATAATTATAATGATGCTGATGATATAATTATACGTTTATGCAACTGTCCAATTTCGTTCAACCCGAAGATCGAGACCCATTGATGAGTATGCCAGCGATGTATCAGTATAAGTGGTACTATGGTTTTGTTCTTTGCATATATGCATGCATTAGTTTCGCTACAGGTCAGTGTAATTGAAACGTATATTGGTCGTTAAATTCCTGCGTTTATTAAGAATTTAACGACCAAAATACGTTTCAATTACACTGACCTGTAGGGAAACTAATGCATACATATCTGCAAAGAACAAACAATAAAAAAGAATAATTATAATGATGATAATGATATAATTAAACTTTTATGCAACTGTCCAATTTCGTTAAACCCGAAGATCGAGACCCATTGATGAGTATGCCGGCGATGTATCAGTATAAGTGGTACTATGGTTTTGTTCTTCGCATATATGTATGCATTAGTTTCGCTACAGGTCAGTGTAATTAAAATGTATATTGGTCGTTAAATTCCTGCGTTTATTAGGAATTTAACAACCAATATACGTTTCAATTACACTGACCTGTAGCGAAACTAATGCATACATATATGCGAAGAACAAAACCATAGTACCACTTATACTGATACATCGCCGGCATACTCATCAATGGGTCTCAATCTTCGGGTTGAACGAAATTGGACAGTTGCATAAACGTATAAATATATCATCATCATCATTATAATTTTTCTTTTTTTATTACTGTTTTCCCATTTAGAAACTTTCATCCGACTTAAGAAAAAAATCCCATGGGAAAAACAACCGTTGGAAAAAACATACTATGGGATAAAATTCCAATGTTTTTTTTTTTCAAACACAATTAAACGCATTTTAATCGCGAAGATTGATATGCTTTCGTTAAAATATAGTGTTACTGGAAGTTACATATATAAATTTTGCAAAATAGGAAAAAAATACAATGGGATTTTTTGTCTATAAAAAAAAACGAACGAAAATCAGCACAAATACTTGTAAAGCGCTTAAAATCGATAACTAAGCATAAACAAATGTTTTTTTCCCATGCAAAACGTCGGAAAACAATCACATGGAAAAACAAAAAATCCTATTGCGCATACATTGTTTTGTGAAAAAAAACGCATTTTTTTAATAAACTTAATCTATTATTAATAAAAAATAATACTTTATCTCTCAGAAACAACTCTGTAAGGAAAAGGGTACTTGAGTTTGCGACATTTCGGTTTTGCAAAGTTTTCCCGGTGGCCTTTTATACATAAATCTTCGATGGCGATGACCGCAACAGTTTGCATAAGTGATCCGATTATCAACGTCATATCCAGAGGGAATGTCTGTTTAACAGCAGCATAGTTGTTCAATGTTACACAGTGTGGCTTAACAAAAAAAAAACATTGTTCTTCAAGCCTGGTCATTGGTCCTAGGAATGTAAAGGCGTAACCAATTTCAATATATGCATACAAATGTCCGCAGTAGTTGGGTATTTAAAAAGCACCATTGGATCTCCACGCCTGGGTAGCTGTCACCAATGCAATTTTGCTATTTAAAAAGAACAACTGATGCCCACACCAACTCACCTCACACATAATTGATCTACACGCCGGGTCGCATACGGCTAATGTAGTAGGTTATTTAAAAAGAATCATTGATATCCACGCTTGTTCGCCTATATCCACAGTTGTTGTTTATTCAAATAGCACCATTGATCTCTACGCCTGGTTGCATATGACCACATTATTTGGCTTTTAGAATAGCATCACTTATTTAAGTTATTGTATATGCAAACCTAGTCGCTTATGGCCACAGAACTATGGTATTTTAATAGCATCAATTATCTCCTATGGTTACAGTAGTGGACCATTTTGAATAGCATCAGTGTTTAATGCTACTATTGATGGCCATTTCAATAGCAGTTTATCTTTTTAAAACGCATCATGGATCGCGACCGCTGCTAGCAATTGGCCACAGGAGATGGCCATTCAAATCGCACCTTTTTTGTCACCTTTTCAATCGATCTCGCTACGCCGTTATTAACCTTTATCAACACAATTGTCGATAATATATTTTGTCAAAAGCTTCGCAAACTATCTCTCACAAGTTTTGTCACAAAGACAAGATGAACACAGGCAATAATTCGTTAAGGATTTTCAATAAGACTCAGCACGTTATTGTCTCTAACACTGTAAATAGAAACACTGACCCGTAATGACTCTAAATATTGGATAATATGAGTTAACATGTTTCCACAAATACCGTTTATTAGTGCAGACTGTATGCGTATTGATATGAATGTATGAAATATGTAACTATATGTGATTATGAAGTAACAACTTTAAAAACAAATGTAAGACCGAAGAAGAGATAATAAGATGGCTAATATGCGGTGTAATGCGTTGATAATAAACTGTATGAATGTGTTTAATAAAGGAGCGCAGAGATATGTTTTGATACTTACTGGTAACAACATGAAAGTGTTTTATTATATATATTTATTTATATTATTATATATATATTATATATTAATAGACACTATTGGAGACATCCATGTGCTTGAATTAGCGCGATATGTTTTGATAGTATCAATTAACGACAATCAAGTGTTTGGTAAGCGGTTATCTGTTTTGAATGTTGCTCTTAACAAATATACAATTGACACTTACGATCGGACAATGCGGTGTTGATGTCATACTACTCGAAATGAGTGGTGTTTCGCCATTTAACTAAATTGTTTGATGCATTTATAAACAAACCCGTCTAGAAAGTGTATTTCATTCATGGTTAAGACCGTGTTTGGTTGTGTTGAAATTACAAAAAAAGAATAAGTTCGCAAAAGTTTGATAGCGACAAAAAGGTTGTGATAAAATTCAATTTAGCTGTATTTTACCAGGTATGTTTCGTTTTAATTTGCATCAGTTTTTAATTGACTGCAGTTTTTAAGAAAAATACTTTTTGATATGATAACAATAACGATGATGGCTATTAATATTATTATTATTATTATTATTATTATTATTATTATTATTATTATTATTATTTTTATTATTGTTATTATTATGTTTTCGCGAAACGTATGCGGTTAACACGAATCGTAAGTGGTAAACAAGATAAGTATCGCGAAATGTATGTTGTTAACGTAAGGTAGTTTTATGTCGCCATAAAGGAACAAGTGAATCAAATTCTCCCTTTCAATTCTAAAATACCACATATGTCGCAATAATTAATGGAAATAGTTTTTTTAATTCCAAATCATTATTATACATATAAAGTCCGTTGATATCCAAATATTTATATGTTTATGACCACTCTTAATTTGCCTCTCGTTATGGCGTGACCTGTATATCGATTGTGGTATCCCAACATGTCGGGCCTAATTCGTCTATCGCCTGGTTCCCTTCGTCGGAACCGCACAATGTAGGTTCAAGTATAAGCCTATTATAACTCATTGTGGCGTTATCACCGTTTCGTCTCTACTCATCCAACCGTTTACATAATTTGCGAAATAAAACGTTGCCAATTTATAAAAAGTCTTCTTGTTCTTTATGAATAGATTTATCATCGAGCTCTCAGCACGTTTTAACACGGATTCGCGATCATTATACACAGTAAATTTAACGATATCATTACAATTTTATTTTCTGAATCTTAAAACCCAAACCAAGGAATAAAGAACTCGCACCGTCCGTTCCTGGGTTGGTGGTTTTATATGTTGTGGGCCCGCCTGAGAAAATTTAGCCCAAATTAATTTGAGCAAAGAGTTTAAATTTAGTAAACGCAAGATATCTTCATTTGTATAACGTGACCAATAACTACCTCATACATTTTGAGGAATAAAATTACCAGAAGGCCAGCAATAAAAATGTTTGTTTTTTTCTTTTCGCCCGACCTACCAATATTGCCAAAATACGATTTTATTTTTCGGATTCCGTGGTGATACACTATTGATGTTGTGATTAGATTAAGGCATGGTAAGGATAACACGCGATGTTTACGAGTCTACACAATCGGGTTCCCCTTGCGCAAAAAAAGCAAGTGTAACTAATATGGCGGAATAGACCAGTTACATGTCCGTGCAGATTAGTGCATATTTTGTCACAAGGAAGCATTTGTTTTGTGATCTAGTTTTGGTAAAAAGTATTTTTAAAGTAATTGGATACGCACTTCAACAGCCTGCACTTCATTAAAATATAAATTGCGTGTATTTTGCAACTTAGTCAATTTTAAATCAAGTCTTTTGTAAAGGTATATCGTGTTTAAGCATTTAATAAATTACTATGCCGTTGTTGTTCAACTTTATACACAAATAGTTCATTTTCATTGAATTGCCAAGTAAAAAATCGATTTTTCTCTGCCCAGTCTACTCTTAAACTTAACATAAGTATGTATATCTCGCTTTAAAAGCATACATTTTATTATCCAAAATGGATTCTAATAAATGCAATTAGATCAGCCCCTGAATTTTACTTATAAACTTCGTCATTGTCCCATCACTGTACTGTTTGTGGGACAGAGAAGATCCATTTTATCTTTATTGAAGGAAATCTTCCGTACGAATGGAAACTGTTTTGATAGAAATACAATCAACAAAAAAATCGATTACAATATCATAACACGTGGTTAATGATTTCACCTAGATAATATAAGATGAATTTATACCGGCTAAAATTCATTGGTTATGAACGTGAATTATGTAGTTTTTTTAAATATCCTTAAGAAAACAGAAGATCAATTTTAATTATTATAATTATATTCAGTTCTCGTAAACAATCGTTAAGTACACACGTCCAAGTTCCTTGAAGCATATATGATCAACATATTGTAGCGGAGTATTTTTCGAAAAAAAACACACATTATATGAGAAATTTCTTCTTATTTCAAGTTATTCAATGCTTTATGTAAAAAATGGTTAAACAAAACAATATTGAAAAGTTATTTTTGAAATACTCAGGATGGAGAAAATGGAAGAAGAACATGAAACGAACAACATGACGGTCGATTGTCTCTCGGGTATTCCGACATTACCTCGTGAAACGGGAACAAGGAACAAGGTTAGTTGTTTTTAGATGGGTCCATGATTGCAACAATTACTTTTCTAGCACGACACACCTTCTCAACAAGAAATAACAAACCATGTTTTGTTCTGCAGCAAATTATGGATGAAACCGAATTGGTTTACTTTAAGTCTAGAAACGTGAAGACGGTATGCACGTGCTTCAGTTCGCGATAACAAATCTATGACACTTTATTAATTAATTTCTAGCTAATGAAGCCTAATAAAGCCATACTTGCAGTACACAATTTATATTCATGAAACACATATGTGGTTTTGATTTTTTCCTTGAAAATGGGTTCACGTATTTTTTAATTAATACGTAGCCATTTGGAATTGTTATGTTATATTTACACCATTGAAACAAAGTGGCTTATACATATACATTCTATTACTTGTTTTGAATTATGTGCATAGCTTACAACACATCATTACTTGTATAGTATACTGATATGTGTTTTCAAGGTACGTGTTCCCAGTTCGAAACTCAATCATGGCGTTAGAAGTGCTTGTATAAATTCGGATCCATCAAGGCAGTCGAAAAACAAACGGGGTCAACATCTCGTCACGTGCTTGCAGGTATAACACTATTATTTAATTTTTCTTAATACAATGCATAATCCATCTCGATTATACAGTGTTTTAAATGCACTTATTGGTGCATGAAAACAAATGTATTTACTATTTATAAGTAAGGATTGCCACTATACTAATTAGAACTTGAGTCGTCTTATTTATTTTGAAAAAGACGTCTTCGTGCTCGTATCGGTATTTGCTTTCAGAGATTCATTACACTGGTTAATTATTAGGGCACTAAGATATTTATGAACAATCTATTAATTATTTATTTGTGACACGAACATTTAAAAACAAGCATTTTGTTTCTACAAACATCCATATTACCAGAAAACATCTCGTTTTAAAATTTTGGCTTTTGCTGTAAGGAACATTGGTTTTTTATTGGGTAACTTTATTTTACGAGATACTTTACGAATTTCCGTTGATTTTTGAGTACTAATGTAACTTTAAATAAAAATAAAAATGTAATGAACGAGTCCCAATAAATCATGTTAAAACGCATATACGTATACATTTCGTTAAATACAAGTAAAGCAAATCGAGATATAAAACAAAAGAAGCAAAACCAACTTTGATTAGTTTTTTTTAAATAAAGAATTAACATATCAATTACACATACTTGTTTTCGTGTAGTCAATGTGTTGCCAATAACCAAGTCTGAATATGGTAAACGTTTTTATATAACATTGATGATGCATTTACACATAACCGACACATTGCTCATTTAATAGTTCAACATCCAGATTCCAGAGTACTTCCCAGCATTGTCGTTCTGGATGTCGGAAGTACTGGGTGATATTGGAGTCGGAAAATGCACTGTTATGGAGCGGAGAGAAACGTACTTGAGGAGAGAGTGCATGATGATGATAGCAGAACAACTAATAGGAAACACTCTGGCATGTTTTCATTTCGGGAGTCAAACTGAAGGTACCACCACTCTTGGTCTCAAGTCTGATACTGATATGCTACAAAGTCACTTCAATACAAACATCATGACAAACTGGAGAGACTGGGAGGCTGGGATGGGGAACCTTCTGATGCTTCGTGACGCCATCACTCCACCGCAACAATACTTGCTACAGGTCTTCAGACGAGAAACACCGGTGCCGGAGACACGAATGGGTGATGACTTTTATATGAGGAAAGATTCTGGGCAAGTACTGTTCAGCTCAGAACGATGGAAAGATCATAAAGAGCTGATAGTTTCAAATCAAGGAGAAGAGATAAAAAGAAATGGACCTTCTGTGAGTGTTATACCCAACTGGGATATTGTACATGCATTTCACGTTTGCCATCCTCTTCCTGAAATACAACACTGGATTGACAGATGTAGGGGAAGACACTGGCCACCTGCCCAATTACTGGAGGCTGCACGGGTAGCTCCGTCTTTCCTGGTACCTGCCGGTCATCATGACAGTGATTACAAGCGCGAAGAATGGCGACTGTCGCCAAACCTTATAGAACGAATGTTGATGTTTAGTTTTAATATGACACAAATAAAATGTTATATTGTTTTAAAATTAATTAAACAATCCTTATTTAAGAAATTGGTTGGGGATTTTACTACAAGTTTTCATTGTAAAACTGTAATGTTCTACGCCATAGAAAGAACACACCCTTCTCTGTGGAAGGAACACAACCTCATGTGTCTACTTTTACAGTGTTTACAAGTATTAAGGAAATGGCTGCGATTAGGAAGATTCAGTCATTATATCATAGAAGGAATGGACTTGTTCGACGGAAAACTGTCTATGGTGCAACAGAGACGCCTTTTAAAGTACGTGGACTACTTGATAACGAACGACTTGCAAGATTTATTTTATATAGGTATAGATAAATTTGGATGTCGTTTACGAGCGTGTGGTATACGGTACAACGGACAAGCTGGAGGAGTGCTAGGACGTGTATGCTTACATTACAGTATCAGTTTATTGATGACTTTTGAGCGCTTGAAGATGATTCTAATTTCTTTAAGAATTATAACATTTAGGGGAAAAAATCCGAAAACAATCTTCGAGCAATATATCAAATATACATTACGCACTTGTTATGAATACTCCACGAATGTCAAATTGAAATCCGCTGCTTTAGAATTTATTAATCCCCTGTACGCATTACACAATTCAATGCAAGCATCTAAGTGTTTGCGATTACGAAGCCCAGTTTTCAGCGAAATTATAACGCGATTCCAATATTCTTTAAAAATGGATGTAGCGTCTAGTCGCTTAAAGTTGGCTTCTGTGCTATACTGTCGTGGGCATCTTCACGCTGCAGTAAGAGTGTTGGATGACGTGGAGAGGAGGTTTGACAGAAAGGTAAAGGCTGTGTGTGGATGTAAACATTTAGTAGGAGACCGTAATATTCATGTGTTTGCTAACATGATATCAGATAACTGTGACAAAGGATTTCGTGAACCACCATTCGCATTCTGTGTCAAGTTTGTTAGAGAGGAAGCGTACTGCGCTCCATACATAATGTCGTTTGAAATGAATCGAAATATGACTGAAGAGGAAGTGTTACACAGATCTTTTGTACAGAAACAATGGATGGACTGCGCTGAGGTGGATTCTCTTTCTTTCCTTCACTATCTACAGTATCTCACATATGGAGGACTCGGTGAACGCGACAAACAGCTACAAGCATTTGGAATACTCAAGTCTTATGTAGGTGATCCAATAAATTTGATCAACGCGTACCACATGGACACAGCGCTCAATTTGCTTGGTCACTGCTGTGAAATGGAAGGACGCTATGAATCGGCGTTACATTACTATGGAGAATCGTTGCGTTGCCGCGGTACAAACAATTCTGCTAACTGGCACGTGCAGCGTGTGAAGCGCCTTAAAAGAAGTTAAGAATAAACAACGACATTGTGTTTAAGGTCAACATGAACTATAAAAGTATTTGCTAAACATAAACAATGTATTATCCGATATTGTTCTAAGTTTAACATTTAAATTGTATTATATCGCACATTTAAAGAGCAAATATTTAGTGTAATGTTTATTGCAAAATATTCACATCGTATGCGTTATACAAGTTTGCATTAAAATATACAAACAAATGTCAAATTACTATCTCAGAGTTTTTTTAATGTAATATTGGTACCCGTCAGGGGGACAAGACCAGCTCTTCCATATTTGCTCTATTTATAGAAGAATAATCAGTAATGCTACGTGAAACTTGTGGGTCTAGACATTTTGTTTAAAAAATTAAATACCTGACATCATATGCCTCATGTTTGCGAATGATATTGCTAGCTTTGCGGAAACGACTTTCAAACTTCAACAACAGTTAAACGTAGTTAATCAAATTTGAATTGAAACGAGAATGGAGATTAATTTAGATAAAACTGAAATACTTGTTTTTAGGAATGGTGGATCTTTAAGAAATTACGAGCGGTGGACATATCGTGGTACGAAAATAAATACCACTTCCGCTTATAAATATATGAGATTAGTGTTCACACCCAAATTATCGTTGACGCGGCGCACGATAAACTAAGCTCACAAGCCCAAAAAGCAACATTCTCAATCTACAGTTATTAAAGTTATAAAACGACTTCTTTCCTATTAAAGAGCTCTTTTTACTTTTTGATAGCATGGTAAAGCCAATACTGTGCTACGGCTCACAGATATGGGGCTCTGAATATGTAAATACCATTGAACTGTCCAAAATAAATTTTGTAAACGCCATTTGCATGTTTTAACAAGGTATGTGTTTGTGAAACACAATGCACAATGTCCCCTTTTGAGCGATTTTGACCCAGATATTTGACCTTTGACCTTTAAGGATGACATTGACCTTGACCTTTCACCACTCAAAATGTGCAGCTCCATGAGATACACATGCATGCCAAATATCAAGTTGCTATCTTCAATATTGCAAAAGTTATGATTTTCATCCATATATTTGACCTTTGAACTTGAAGGATGACCTTGATCTTGATCTTTCACCACTCAAAATGTGCAGCTCCATGAGGTNTGAAATTGACAAGACTTGTATCACAACGAGGCTGAACTGAACCTGTTTGATCACTGCTATGAAATGGAAGGATACTAGGAAGGGGCGTTAGATTTCTATGCAGAGTCGTTGCGTTGTCTCGATACGAAAAAGACGTGCAGCGTATGGGGCGTCTTTTAAGAAGTGTATACTAAAAAATAATTAACAAGAACTATCGTTAAAAATTTATTCGGCGTTAATTGCAAACATGTGAGTTCAAAATCGACAATTTGATATAATTGCATGTTGTCAATTCCTCGGCAAGTGACGTGGCATCAGCTGGTGATGAAAGGCCGTTATACTCATCGGTTGTCACAACGTGAGCTTGCACGGGATTACATCACACAGGCCCTTGCTAGAGATACCATAAAAAAGGGTAGCAGCTGAGGTTTCAGGAACCATGGCAGCTGCAAGGTACAGAGCCACGCCCATACATAATCTAGTCACACCCTTATGTAAAGCAAACTAAACCATGATATAGTCTTAAAACATATAATGGAGTTATACTATGGTATTATACAACACACAAGATATTTTGAAACAAAGTCATGCCCACACATTACAGCCCTGTTGTCAATATATGCAATTATTAAGATATGTTTTATTTCTTAAACGTGTGCAGTTTACCTTAGCTCTCTTCTTGATTTCACTCTTTTTGTTTTCAAAAAAACCAGCATGCTCATGTGAGTGAGCTCAGGTCTAGAAGCGATAAAAACTGGTCTATAAAAAGTTAAAACAAAGTCTTGTGATCTTGACCTTTGATGTGGGAACCTCAAAATAAATAGGTGACGTATTTTCCTCCCAAGGAACACGCAAAGCACTTTCGATGAGTGTAGGTCAAGCAGATCGTGGCGTCATGTTTCAAACAAGTATTGTCACTTAATATCTCTGCATAATGGAATGTTTTACTTGACTAATTCGTATTCATTGCACCTCTGGCAATTCCATATTTATAAATATACTAATCCTCTAAGGTTTTGACAAAAACGTGAACTGTCACACACCACCTCTCTCGACTATGCTCAAGCCTGTCGAGTTTATTATATTTTGTATACATAATTAATTTTGAGAACATGATCCTTCATCAACAACCACATATCTTAAAAGAAAATAAGTGTTGACCACGTACTTCAAGCGCCATACATGTATACATCTTTTGCTAATTAGAAACTGTGTGGCTCCCTGAATATCAGCCACAGCCCCTGTCCAATTTAGATTGTCCATCAGATGCGACGCCTCCTCGTTGTCTGTGGCAGTCTCCCCAAGGTATAGGTATGTTACATATTGAATAAATAGAGTTTTATTTAATTGAACAATATTGTATCACTGTAGGTCTTTTCATGCAAACGACATCAATCCTCCTCAACAGTTCCTGTCACATGACATTATGTTTGAAGCACCAGAGCCGTTGATCAGCTTGTGGTTAACGCTTATAAGATCCAAAACAGATCATCTTCTGCTCGGATATAGGTAGTTAAACTCAACCATACGCATATGGGAGGATACATTGGGATCTTCAGTCAGCTTTTGAGATAACTGAATCTTGTTGAAAGCTACAAGCTGGGATCTAACATTGGATGAACCGAGTAAGTATAGGATACGTGTCGTTCCTAAGTTAATGGAACAGGTAGCGCCGTGGTTTCTGCTAAAACAATTAAATGTTTAAGGACAATAGTAGGGTTGTGGCTCAATGGTATACGATGATCTTCACAAGTTAGCATACTATCTGAAAGTGTTTCTGCACAATTACACAACGAATGGATTGATCTCTTTCCACGGTTGTCATTTAAAGACAGCCACACCGGCAGTGGGTGTGTGGCATGCCTTTCAAATTGCTCAGGTTAAAATTCACGAAACAGTGGTATTATGTTTTGTCTACGGTAATCATTTAAATTAAATCAGCGGGTGTGTGGTAACCCTTTAAAATCTCTCAGATACAAACATGTGACACAGTGGTATTATGCTTACTTACAATCAATGGTTAATGTTTATACATACAATAATGCATGTCATACCTGCATTGAAAAATGTGTGTTTCCTTTAAACTTTGTGTAAAGAAATTTAACATTACGTTGGTTTAAAAATAACATCGCAAATAATATACAGCAATACTTTCGTAATGTTTGTTTCCTTCAAATGTTAATGTTTGACCAATGTTAATGTGTTCTGCTGTTTAATGATCTCCACGTTAATCTTATATTTTTGCAAGCAAGTTTGCTTACTACGAAACTTCTTTACACACAACGTTTTACATTTTATCGTAAACGATTTTTAATCAACCTTAACGTTAATTATCGCACAATGTTTGTATTCATATAACTTTTTTTATGTTAAAAGCGAAGGATACGTCAATGACTATTCATTATATTCAGACTTATTCAAACTTATCAACAGTAATCTAAAAACTTATACTGCATATAGATCTATTTTTAAAATCTGCTCGTTTCCAATAGTCTGTTTTAGCCTGAAAAAGTGTAAGTTTGGTACGCGGTCTGTTATCTTCTACCTACGAAAACATTCTAAACTAAATTACCACTGGTGCTTTGTATGTTGCACTCGATTACTTTTAATCTGCATTTATTGTATAAGGTACCCGAGAGAGCGTTATAACACGAGGATATTTACCGAAATTCTTCATATGAATCGAATAAAAATATTGGTAACTGAACAGTGCTATACTTGTAAATACATATGTCTCGTTTTATATTCCTGTATCACTATGTTTATTTCTTATTTCGAAAAGACATAAACATGTTTTATGTAAGTAAATATCAAATCGATAAAAAAAACTTTAGTATCGAGACTTTTGAATTAGTCCTCAATTTAAAGATTTATTAACAAGTATGCAACGACTAAAGCACATTTGGCGAACAATGGTTTTATATTACACGTCTATTCAAACAATCTGAAAACAATGTGAATAATATTATTCAAACGGCGGATACCACAGAAAAGTACTCCATTGTTAGCCTGTTGGCACACTCAGGTTAACGACGACAAATGTAGAACAAATGTTAAGCGTTAAATTATAACAAATTGCAGCATACGTTAGAGTACGTCGTACAATCACTTTGTTTAAAATGTCGCACATATCTTAAGGACTCCAGATAGTCGGTGAATGGAGGTTTATTCAACTTAAATAGACTAAGGCAAACTGTTGTATCTTTATGTTTTATAAATATATAATATTACACTTTCTCACATTTTCTTAACGATTTATAATGTTTTATATGTGAAACTTGTTAACGATTGCCAAGCCTTTATTTATTTAATACCTCTCGGATCGTCTTATTCTTACTAATCAAATGTTTTATCATATTGTATTGATATATATATATAGGATCTGGCATGAGTTGTCATATCATACCATATTTTATTAAACGAGTTCAGGAATTTCACGGACGAGTTTAATAAAATATGGTATGATATGACAACGAGTGTCAGATCTTTTTTATCACATGCTTTTAAATGAGCAAATTAAATAAATATTAACGCAAACATAATGATTAATCCCGAATGTTGTTTACATTTCGTGACGTCATTTGACGTTGCAACGTCATTTCAGCAAAATAACAAAATGCGATTGGTCAATAAACGAAAACTAAGCCAATGAAAACGTTTAAAAAGTATATAACACATGTGTAATATAAAAATATATGTAATGGTTATATTACATGGGAAACAGGGTATGGCATGTGATAAATATGTATATATTTCAGTTTTAAAAATAATTATTTTCTTGAAGCACTCGGGTGATATACTTGTTTTATGCCCGGTAAATAAAACCGATTAAAAAAAAAATCTGCTCGCAAAATAACATTTTTAATTAAGTACACGATTATAGTCAAAACAACAAACACACTGCACATTTTCCGTTTAACATAAATTTGTAGAGTTTAACAAGTTTCCTTTTCATACATGAAAATGATCTAGTGTAACATTTATATCATGACACTTGTCTCATGCATATCAGGATAGTTAAAAGAAAACGAGTTTGATGAAAAAGTATGACTTCAGATGCAAATTAAGGTGCGAAATTTAAGATTGTAAATTTGTTTATGTCAATTGTTATATTTGATTTAATAGGAATGCTTACAATAAACATGTCGAACTAGAACTTTGAATACTAGTTCCTACAGAAATATTACAAGTAATTTTTAGATTTAAATATCATGTTTCAGTAAACATAATTCACTAAAAAGGAATTAAAATAACCAGTATCAGGAGTTTCCGGTCTTCTAGCTCGAAAAAAAATTTCTCGCAAGCTTGCTACAGGCATTTTGTGGTCGAAAACGGAACTGTATGCCTGTAAGAAACGAGGTGTAGTGCCCTGTCCTTTCATGATCAGTATGGTTATTAGCCGATAACAAAGCATGAAAACACTCTCTGTAAACTGTGAAATATGTTACTTCTAAGGGGATTTAGTGAATATTATTTACAATACTGTATAATTGTGACTCTCTGGTAGTATTTATGATATTACAATAAATAACGAGATAAAAATATCCGTTCTAATATATGGGCTCCATCTTAAGACGTCTATCAATAGTTAATATCTATAAGAGAGTTGGAATAAGGTTTATGTTTTAACTGTCAGCATCAGTTGATACCTGTTGGAGTGTCTTCCTAATTATCAAAAGAATTTTGTTTGGCAACGTGTATTTGGTTCAAGTCTAACTGTTATAGATGAACATGCTCTTAAAGCCCCTATAACATTCAAAATCTACGAGAATTTAGTAATATATTTCGTAAAATTAAGTTAACATATAAATAATTAATGTTCCTTATAGCAATAGCAAAAGTTTCAACGCTAAATGTGGTCTGATAAAAAAGATTAAACAAGATATAAAGTGCTCTTTTTTATGTGTGTGTGGCACAATAAATTCCATTGTAATATCCCGCAACGATATCTATTCATACGACACACTAAATTGGTACATGGACACGTGTTCAGTATATTGTACCACACAAAACAATAAAAAGAGACTATCCTTACATGTTTAAGATGGACACCATGCGTTTAATGTTTCAATAGTTCATTTTATTAGGTAATCATGTATGTATGTATAGTAAACTTGTGAACTGGACAAAATTATTTTTCAAAGGAAAATAATTTATTTTTATTGTTCTGGCTAGGATCGCGTACTACATATTTTTGTGATCCCGATGCTTATTCCCTGAGCACAGAAGGCGCTATGCGCACTTTTGCAAAGCTGTGCATGTTTTTATGTTTGTTTCGCGCATGTTAATGCATTTAAAATGTTAATTATATTCAGTCTTTTACGTTATTCTCTGAGGAGGTACCAATCCAAAATCTCCCAAAAGCTAATTGAGTACATTTTTTTATTAAAACACACATGATAAAATGTATATTTTTAATACAGTCCCATTAACCTATCACGTATGCAACGATGCGAATTCATTCAGCTAAACTAGCATTGCATATAATAACACCATAGTGATATTTATATACACACATAGTATTAAATGTAGTCTTTAAAAGTCATCACTGCGCACATAAAACGTTAACAACGCACACATGTAGTCCTCAAAGCCTCCATGTTGAAAAGTCTACATCAATGGTTGATCCGAGGGGAGAGTTGTCAAGTTGTCTAAGACCGCCATAGCTAACCGAATTGTTCCACCCCGAAGAAGAAAATGGCTGAGAATCACACAGTTCTTGTACAGCTTTATATCCAAAGAATGGACTTGGTTTATTGGTCATTAAATTTGTTCGGTATCGACATTGATCTCTTTGGAGCGTTTCGTTCGAAATTTCAGTTTCCAGTCCAACATATTGGCACGATGATGTCACTGAAGTGCTGTCGGTACATTCGGAGGTAGCGCTGTGATCATTGTCTGACGAGGAGCTTTCTGCAGCAGACGACGGCTTGGAATCCCTGCGTGCTTTTGCTCTTCTGTTTTGAAACCAGATTTTGATCTGCAAATATCAAGGTATATGCAGATGTTACTTATTGGTCATTACACAAATCATAAATTAATCAGCATAAATGTATAAACTGTAAACAAAGGAATAAACATTTAATGACAATTTCGATTTATTCATTTAATTGAATCCTTTGTGAACATATTATTTACCTGTCTATCAGAAAGATCCAACTCCTTGGAAAGTTGACTTCTGGTTTCCATGGTGATAAACTTGTTCTCCTCGAACGCCTGTTCCAGTCCCTTCCTCTGCTTGTCGGTGTATACGACCCTATACTTGTCACGTGTTCGAGTCATTCCTTCCTCAGGGGCTGTCGCGCGACGTCGTCTGTTGTAAAAGGGNCGCTCTGTGAAAAGGGGGTTTAATGCATGTGCGTAAAGTGTCGTCCCAGATTAGCCTGTGCAGTCCACCCAGGCTAATCAGGGACGACACTCTCCGCGTTTATTGTATTTTTCGTTTAAAGGAAGACTCGTCTTGACGGAAACAAGTTTAGGCGGAAAATGTCGTCCCTGATTAGCATAATAATCTGGCACTACACTCAACGCGTCTGCATCAAAGCCCCTTTTCACAGAGCAAGGCTCATATCGTTTCAACAGGTGCATGATGCATGAATAATTAACTAGTTAATCGGTACCAATTTATTTTCAAAGTAAAATAGTCAAAGTGTGTATATCAGTACTTTTGTGTTTGTTCATCTACTAACTTAAATGTTCAATCAATCTGTCAATGTTGTTTCATTTGAAAATAAATGTTATTAAGTTCGAATAAAACAGGCAAAATCCATGATACATACTTTTAGTATATCACAAAATACTGTTTATGCAATCCTTAATGACCACTTTTGCATTTTTGCAAGTATATATTTATGATCCGCTTATGTAACAATTTTTATCATTTCATAAGGAAGCATAAAATCCAAACAACTTCGTATTTTTTAAACATACTGATTATGTAAATGTGTAAAAACAACACAAATAGTAAAATATGTATGTGTAATACAGTCACAAAGTGGTATACGTATTTAACCATGCGAATTCATTCAATTAAATAAAACAATGTTAATACAACACAACTGTAGTCTTTGTCAAGATCATATTTAATGCAGTATGTTAAAACACTTACTACAAACAAACATTAACCGTTAACATATGAATTTCTAATAATCCCCCTGTTTAAAAGTTTGAATCTCTGGCTGCTCCGAGAGGAAAGGTGTCGCCATGGCTAAACGCAGTGTTCCAACATGAGAAAAAAATGGATGAGAATCAAAGAATTTTGGTACAGCATTATATTTTAATAATTGGTCTATGTTTATGTCTTATTACTTTTTTTCGTATCGAAATTGGATGCTCTGGAACGTTTCGTTCTGATTTTCAGTGTCGATCCCGTTAAATATACACGATGACGTCACTAAAGTATTGTCGAGGAGATCAGAAGAAGCGCTGTGTAGCCGACAATCACTTCGAATCTCTTCGATCCTTTGCTGCTCTGTTTTGAACAAGATTTTCCTCTGAAACTATCGAGGTATACGCGTAGGTCATAACACAAATTCATTAATACTAGAATTGTATGACTAAACCTTTAAGCAAAAGAATATAACATATTAAGAAAGTTTTGATTTATTAACGAATTTTAAAACATATTGTCAACATGTCTATCAGAAAGATAAAACTCATTTGAACGTGTGTTTCTGGTGATGAACTTGTTTTCCTCATAGGTCTCATCCAGTCTCTGTATCTGCTCCTCCGTGCACGCAACCCGGTACTTGTAACGTGTTCGATTCATGTCTTCTTCAGGACCGGCCGCGCGACGTCGCTGGCTATTAAAGAGTCTAATTTAGCCCCCTCGTTTTCATTATGATTTGAAAAAGCACTCTTTTTTGAACTGGATATAAATGTTCCTGTAGACACAAACTAGCACCAAATACACAAAACTAGTGAATATTATAAAGTCATTAATAATCAATGTCTATAACATTTAAAAGATGGGCAGACTCATTGCAGTTTAAAAGTCTTCGTTAAATTATGCATTAAAACATTCACACCCAATTAAACTGAAAGTCTATATGATAAATTAACCTTCGATATTATAAATCGGCTTGTAATTCATTATTCAACTAACTATTGTTTAAGAAAATAAATACTTCAGAAACAAAATAATAATATATGTTCAATTCAGTTAAAGTCTTTAAAAAGGCCATTTTTTTCCAAAACCATGATTCCTTAATGCAGACTTAAGTAACACAAAAACCATAATACAAGTCGCGTGCAATATTTATAAAAAGTATACATGTACTTGCATTTCTGAACCATTATAAATTTAAAAATAAATTATATATGTATTATTTTGTTAGATTTGCTCATAAAAAAATAATTCAATTCCATTATACATGTTATTATAAATATCACATATTGCTGAGTTAGCAGTTACACGTGTTCCATGTAACGTAATGTATGATCTTATGGAAACATCGAAGGAAAATTTTCGAAGCGAGAAAATTCAACAACACACACGTTTAGTGTACATTTTATTACAAAAGCATATATAATACGTGTGTAATCATGCACATACATTCAGCTAAACAACACAAGAACGACACAATGCTCATTCACACACGCGCCTTTTTAACTTGATTTTCCATTACATTAATGCAAAAAAAATAGTTCGTGCACATATGACATTTTCATAACCGCTGTGTTAGAAAGTCTACAGCTGTGTTACATCTGTATAGTGCATTGGCAAGTTTGTCTTCATCTACAGATGACATGTTTGGTGTACCAACTCTGAACGATGAATGACACAATTCCTAAATAGGCATCACGTATGCGCAATACTCAAAGCGACACACGATATTTTGCGCAATTTGGTGCAATTGAAATGTTTTGAGAGATGCACATGGACTTCAATGCCTGATTTCAAATTTAAAAGGGAGACTGTTCGATTTTTATATGTGTTAAATTGTAATATATTGATAAAATTATGTTACGATGACACAAAATAGGCAATAAAAATTATACATTGAAGACGAATTTCATAAAATGCAGCAAAGACAAGTAAGCGCTGGTTAAAGCCGATGCCGACACTTTTACTCGTATTTGTAAGGAAACAAATTTGTGTCTTTGTGTCGTATGAACGAATATGCACTAAAACTAAATTTAAATATACATTGTACATGCATTATATATATGCTGGCGAATTCGGCTGGAAGCCATTTTCAATTTCAGATTTAAATATCTGGCTTATTTCGCATTTTTCGACACATGTTCTTCTTAACGTTTATTTTAATTTAAATTGAAAGATATGTATAATAAGTTGTTCAGATTTTTTATAAAAATTCATAAATATTTGACAAATTCGTACAGTCTCCCTTTAATCGCCGATGATCGTCAACACTCGGTAATCGCTAAACATCGGATACGTTTAAAAAACCAGTGCACTAGCAATTCTTGTTCTTGAATATTTAATCATGTGATAATACAAACGGTGTTATGGAACTTCGTTGGAAAGTCGATTGTTGATCGGGACGGAAATATAAATAGTTTAAGACTGGACTAGTGTAAAAATTAAAAGCTAAGTACTGTATATTTAAATACTCCTAAACACGACGGACGAACTTAAACAAAAGTACAAATAAATCATCACATAATTTAAATAGTGAGTATGGTATTACGGATATTTTTTATATATGTATATATGTATGGTAATTTTGAACCATCACCTTCAATTGCAGCTGGAGTCATACTCTCCTTACATGTTTGAGACCGGTTAAATGTTTTTCTACATGTGGTTTCATTTAAACATCTGTTTGGTTTCATTTAAAACACATAATACAGACATGTCACCTGAGTACTCAATGCGATATGTCCACTTTTGCTTAGTTGTGGATGAGTTTTTAAGTTTCGCTCATGTAACGATGCATTTATAGTGCCAATAACATCCATTAACTTACGTTATTCTCTGTGGAAGTACAACTCCAAAACTTCTTGGGTTTTAAATAAACTGATTTTGTGCATATTTTAACAAGAACACATATGTTCAAATCTATACTTGTAATACTGTCGCATAATAGTATATACGTGTTCATCTATGCGAATAATTAATCATAAAAAAAACAATTTTTATAATAATACAATACTCGTAATTACTGATCGTATTTAAATAATAAATGCAAACTTTCAAAATCATAATTATTGCGCACTCAAAACGCCAACCACGCCGACAAGTATTCCTCAAAGCCTCCATGTTGAAAAGTCTACATCAATGGTAGCTCCGAGGGGAGAGGTGTCAAGTTGTCGAAGACCGCCATGGCTAACTGGATTTATCCACCCCGAGGAAGAAAATGGCTGAGAATCACACATTACTGGTACAGCTTTATATCCAAAGCATAGATCTGGGTTAATGTTCGTTGAATTTGTTCGGTATCGACATTGATCTCTTTGGAGCGTTTTGTTCGAAATTTCAAGTTCCAGTCCATCAAACCGACACGATGACGTCACAGAAGTTCTGTCGATGCATTCGGAAGTAGCGCTGTGATCAGAGTCGGACGAGGAGCTTTCTGCGGCAGACGACCGCTTCGAATCCCTTCGTTCTTTTGCTCTTCTGTTTTGAAACCAGATTTTGATCTGCAAAGGACAAGGTATAGGGGTGTTATTAATTTGTCATTACACAAAATCATTAATTTAACAGAGTCATTTCTTAAACTTAAACCAACGGAATAAACATGATAAGACAATGTGGATTTATTTATTGTATTCACCTGTTTTAGAACATATAATTTACCTGTCTATCAGAAAGCTCCAACTCCTTCGAACGTTTATTTCTGGTTTCCATGGTGATAAACTTGTTCTCCTCGTACGCCACTTCCAGTCCCTTCCTCTGCTTGTCGTTGTATACGACCCTATACTTGTCATGTGTTCGAGTCATTCCTTCCTCAGGGGCTGGCACGCGACGTCGTCTGTTGTAAAAGGGGTGATCAAAATTGTCGCCCTTGATTTCATTCTGCATTTCATAAGCTTGTGTCTTGGTAACTTGTGGTGAACCTGAAATGGTATTACCGTGCGACCAAACATCATTGGTCAAACGTGCGTTCGCTTCTCCTGGACCACAGACCTCCTGCAAAGTCTTTAACGTTGATAGATGTGTAATATCCGCAGCCAAATGCCGATTTAATTTCCCTTGTGACTCTCGTGGCATAGAATTGGTTGAAAACCACGCTTCCTTGTGGGTCTGCTGCTGTTGATATGTTCCTGGATATGCGCACGCACTCGGCTGGTAACAACTTCCGGATCCGGATGGACCTGACAATTCAAAGAAGTGTCCCCGAGGATAATTGGTTTTATTCAAATACGGGTGATATCGACGACCCGTCGTCCCGGCACTGCTATTCGATTGAGAAAATACATCTGTGTTATTAGAACACGCCATCGTTTCTTGAAAATGATGTGGAAACTGTCTGTAAAAATAACCTTCCATATTGATTAAAATATCGAATTATGATTATTATTCTTATGTTAAGGTGATATCTTTGCATAAGCAATACTTTTATGATGCGTGTTTCTCTTGCAGAGTAACATTTATACAGGTGCTCATGTAATGATAATGATCAAGTCTAGAACATTTTTTTAATTTCGCAGGTTAATTTTAAATGGTTCAAATCGATTAGACGTCCATATATAATGATATCGATGATAAATGTATGACATTTGGGGTTTGATTGGCAGGGCACCGGACATACCGTTTCAGTTTTATCGGATAATTGACTGAAGACTTGTAAATTGCAATAAACTTGTCCCAGTTCTTAATTGCAATTGGCAATGCTAATTAATTACTTAATGGTGTGAAACAAATTTGTGTATTCAGAAATAAATTGGCATGAATGTATGTCGCAAAGTAAATAACAACTTCATTCAAATGTTAAATGTTATATATTGCAAATACATATAAAGGCTGTATTTTTGTTTTATAATACCGTAATCAAGCAAAAGTCACTGTGGGATAAATATGTATGTTATCCTTTGAAAAAGATGAAGAATTGCTATATTGTGTTTTGTGAGAATGGTATCATTTTAATTCATAAAGTTATCAGAAGGATTTTTTTTCTTTCTAAAGCAATAAGTGTTTGTTAGCAATTGATTGTTAAACAATGAAATGTCCTTGGCATTATGTTTATTAATATTTTTCCGAGTGTACGGATATTTTTTTTTTACTTTATAAGTGTGATTATGATATAACGATTTAAAAAGGCGCAATATATTACAAATTGCAAAAAGAGGCAATCGTGACCTTGAACTCATTTTCAAATATGATCATATAGTTTATCTGACCTAGATGACTTCAACATTGATCATTCTGTCCCACTAGTACATTACCTTGTTTTATCACACACACACACAATATCTTTATTTCTGTCACGTTACATGATAATAACAGACATGACATAAGCATAAACATCGTTATTGGTCGTGAGACTGCGTTCAATCACATGTTATTCGATATACATAGTTGAAAGCATGTTTTCAATAACAGAGACATAAGTGAAGTTGTATACTATAACCATACTTTATCTTTTTACAAATGTCGTACCGGGACAGTTGTGCTTTACATTTTTGATGTTTAGATTATTATTTAACCGTTATGATATCAGATAAACTTATTGTGTGTGTATTGAAGTGAGTCGTTATATCCCGTGTCAATAATGTCGCAAAAAAAAGGAAAAATGAAGTTCAAACATTTATTTATATATTGCGCCCACATGGTTCATTTTGCATCGTACAGTTTTTATACTGCATGAAAAGTTGTTTGTTTTTATATAAACTGTTTATTTATCGTTACACAGTTAAAGGCAGAGGGTAACAATCACTAACACAAGTAAGGGCAAATAATGGACCATAGTGTATGAAGAAGAAAATTTGGCAATATATTCAGCTTTGAATGCATTTAGCCGAATTGCTTAATTAATATGGACCTTTTTTATTGTGCTCTTTTTGCTCACCTCTGATAATAACGAAAATGTTATAAAAACTATTGTAGCTGTATTTCCATCGCTCGCTCCAATTTGTGACGGCCAAATTCCATCGAACAACTTAATTCTGTATTGTGCTCTATGTTATTAAAGGCGCTTTTCTTCTTTCTAAGACTATTAATTAATGTCATTTGTTCAATTGAAACAGACCTTTTTTTCGCATGACGCGGCAATTTTTCAACAGGAACACATTTTCTGACATATTGCATTCAGCGGGGTGGATATAGTGATACTATGTTTGATGAAGTAATCAATAACAACTATCAAATCACGTAGCTCGGTAGTTTTTATGTTGCTAAACTTAATAATTAACGAATATTTAAATGTTATAAATGCGACGAGATATGAACTTGATATTAACAACTCTATCACCGCCCATATGTAATTGCCGCCGAAGTTATGAGAGTTGTTTTATTGCGACTATCCGTACATTAACGAGAGTGAACTATGGTGTTTATTTTACAATAATGTATCAGAGCCTCGCTCTGTGAAAAGGGGGTTTAATGCATGTGCGTAAAGTGTCGTCCCAGATTAGCCTGTGCAGTCCACACAGGCTAATCAGGGACGACACCCTCCGCGTTTATTGTATTTTTCGTTTAAAGGAAGACTCGTCTTGACGGAAACAAGTTTAGGCGGAAAGTGTCGTCCCTGATTAGCATAATAATCTGGGACTACACTTAACGCGTCTGCATCAAACCCCCTTTTCACAGAGTAAGGCTCATATTGTTTCAACAGGTGTATGATGCATGAATACTTAACTAGTTAATCGGTACCAATTTTTTTTTCAAAGTAAAATAGTCAGAGTGTGTATATCAGTACTTTTGCGTTTGATCATCTACTAACTTAAATGTTCAATCAATCTGTCCATGTTGTTGCATTTGAAAATAAATGTTATTAAGTTCGAATAAAACAGGCAAAATCCATGATACATACTTTAAGTATATCACAAAATACTGTTTATGCAATCATATATGACCACTTTTGCATTTTTGCAAGTATATATTTATGTTCCGCTTATGTAACGATTTTTATCATTTCATAAGGAAGCATAAAATCCAAACAACTTCGTATTTTTTAAACATACTGATTATGTAAATGTGTAAAAACAACACAAATAGTAAAATATGTATGTGTAATACAGTCACAAAGTGGTATACGTATTTAACCATGCGAATTCATTCAATTAAATAAAATAATGATAATACAACACAATAGTAGTCTTTGTCAAGATCATATTTAATGCAGTACAAAACATGTATGTTAAAACACTTACTACAAACAAACATTAACCGTTAACATATGGATTTCTAATAATCCCCCTGTTTTAAAATTTAAATCTCTGGCTGCTCCGAGAGGAAAGGTGTGAAAGGCCATGGCTAAACGCAGTGTTCCAACATGAGAAAAAAAGGGATGAGAATCAAAGAATTTTGGTACAGCATTATATTTTAAGTATTGGTCTATGTTTATTTCTTATGACTTTTTTCGTATCGAGATTGGATGCTCTGGAACGTTTCGTTCTGATTTTCAGTTTCGATCCCGTTAAATATACACGATGACGTCACTAAAGTACTGTCGAGGAGATCAGAAGAAGCGCTGTGTAGCCGACAATCACTTCGAATCTCTTCGATCCTTTGCTGCTCTGTTTTGAACAAGATTTTTATCTGAAATTATCAAGGTATACGCGTAGGTAATAACACAAATTCATTAATACTAGAATTGTATGACTAAACCTTTAAGCAAAAGAATATAACATATTTAGAAAGTTTTGATTTATTAACGAATTTTAAAACATATTGTTAACATGTCTATCAGAAATATAAAACTCATTGGAACGTGTGTTTCTGGTGATGAACTTGTTTTCCTCGTAGGTCTCATCCAGTTCCTGTATCTGCTCTTCCGTGCACGCGACCCGATACTTGTAACGTGTTCGATTCATGTCTTCTTCAGGACCGTCCGCGCGACGTCGCTGGCTGTTAAAAAGTCTAATTTAGCCCCCTCGTTTTCATTCTGATTTGAAAAAGCACTATTTTTTGGAACTGGATATAAATGTTCCTGTAGACACAAACTAGCACCAAATACACAAAACTAGTGAATATTATAAAGTCATTAATAATCAATGTCTATAACATTTAAAAGATGGGCAGACTCATTGCAGTTTAAAAGTCTTCGTTAAATTATGCATTAAAACATTCACACCCAATTAAACTGAAAGTCTATATGATAAATTAACCTTCGATATAATAAATCGGCTTTTAATTTATTGTTCAAATCACTATTGTTTAAGAAAATAAATACTTCAGAAACAAAATAATAATATATGTTCAATTCAGTTAAAGTCTTTAAAAAGGCCATTTTTTTCCAAAACCANTTTTTTTTTTTTACTTTAAAAGTGTGATTATGATATAACGATTTAAAAAGAAGCAATATATAACAAACTGCAAAAAGAGGCAATCATGACCTTGAACTCATTTTCAGATATGATCATATAGTTTATCTGACCTAGATGACTTCAACATTGATCATTCTGTCCCACTTGTACTTTACCTTGTTTTATCAGATAAACTTATTGTGTGTGTATTGATGTTAGTTGTTATATCCCGTGTCATTAATGTCGCAAAAAAAGGAAAAAAGGAAGTTAAAACAATATTTATATATTGCGCCCACATGGTTCATTTTGCATCGAACGGTTTTTATACTGCATGAAAAGTTGTTTGTTTTTATATAAACTGT